>JAJAGP010005300.1:0-35366 GCA_025084515.1 Ancistrus triradiatus
TATATATATATAAAATGTCACGCGCCACGGCAGCGCGCGCCGTTACATGGACCAATTAGGAAGCCCCAACGCGATCGGATTGCTGATTGAAAACAGCCGTGGGGCTTCCTACAAAAGCGCGCTCGCGAGAGACTCACCTCGCGGTTTATCAATTGTACGTCATGTCCGTTGTGTCCCGCCGCGCCGCACCGCTCTTCGTCGCGTTCCTCCGCGTTCCTCCGCGCCGCTCCGCTCATCACCGCGTCCCTACGCGCCGCACAGCTCATCACGTCTAGCCGCTCGTCTCTTGTAAGGGTTAGTCCGTTTGTTGTTCACCGAAGGTCGCATCCTCGACAGAGGCCTTCCCTAGGGCCGCATCCTCGACAGAGGCCTTCCCTAAGGCCATCAGCTTCACAGAGACCCTTCCAGGGAACGTCTCTACCAAAGAGACCCGTCCAGAGAACGTCTCTTCCAAAGAGACCCGTCCAGAGAACGTCTCTTCCAAAGAGACCCGTCCAGAGAACATCTCTTCCAAAGAGACCCGCCCAGAGAACGTCTCTTCCAAAGAGACCCGCCCAGAGAACGTCTCTACCAAAGAGACCCGTCCAGAGACTGTCCCCTCCAGGGAGATCCATCTCGTCCACGGCTCTGCTCTCCAGCATCCCGTCCACGGCTCTGCTCTCCAGCATCCCGTCCACGGCTCTGCTCTCCAGCATCCCTGTCCACGGCTCTGCTCTCCAGCATCCCGTCCACGGCTCTGCTCTCCAGCATCCCGTCCACGGCTCTGCTCGCCAGCATCACGTCGTCGACTCTGCTCGCCAGCATCACGTCATCGACTCCGCTCTCCAGCCTCCCGTCGTCGACTCCGCTCTCTAGCCTCCCGTCGTCGACTCCGCTCTCTAGCCTTCCGTCGTCGACTCCGCTCTCCAGCCTCCCGTCGTCGCCTCCGCTCGTCAGCCACCTGGCTGCTGGCAGTCCCCTCCTGGCTGCTGGCAGTCCCCTCCTGGGGTCCGCCCGGCAAGAAAGACCTCCTGAGGCGGAACTGCATCGGGGGGTCCCTTTTGGGAGTCCTAGCTCCATCTCGGACTCCTTGGGGGGGGCTCTGTCACGCTGCTGATTGAAAACAGCTGTGGGGCTTCCTACAAAAGCGCGCCCGCGAGAGACTCACCTCGCGGTTTATCAATTGTACGTCATGTCCGTCGCGTCCCGCCGCGCTGCACCGCTCTTCGTCGCGTTCCTCCGCGCCGCTCCGCTCATCACCGCGTCCCTACGCGCCGCACAGCTCATCACGTCTAGCCGCTCGTTTCTTGTAAGGGTTAGTCTGTTTTTTGTTCACTTCCTTGTTTTGTTTTCTTTCCACCCGTTTTGTGTCTCCTGTGTATCTTATGTTTCTTACCCGTTTTGGTTTTTGTTTCACGCCCGTTTTTGGCTTCGGCCTAGTTTATATTATCCACCTGTTTTCAGTCCTCGCCTTTTCCGTTCGCTGTGTCTCCCTTTTGTTTGCCTTTTTGTCAATAAATTCCTCTCTTTTTGAATACCTGCGTTCATCTCCCTTCAGTTCTCCTACCGCCGTTACATATAAGACAATAATGATATGTTTTTTTATTACTATAGTAACAATATAATAATATAATTTCAATTTTAGTTATTATTATTATTATTTATTTTGTTATTATATTTATTTTTATATAATTATTGTATTCTTATTATTTTTATATATTTGTATATTTATTATTTTTATTATTATTACTTTGTCTTTTTTAATTAGTTTTTTTATACCCTATCCCACCACTGTACCATTACCATTACCCAGCTGTCATTAATCCTGTGCTATAAATAAAGGTAAAATAAGGAAATCCCAGATCAGCTGCTGAGGACGAAGTGCTGTAATGATGATTAGAAGGATGAGCGGTTATGAGGAGCTGTAGGGAGAAAATGACAATGTGTTATTTCATGCATGAGAGAGAAGCTCTAATCCAGCCATTCACTGCTGTGTGATTACAAAAGGACTTAAGGTCAGAACCTCAGCCTGAAATAAGAGCTAGTCCGAACAAAGCACCTTCAGAACAGGATTTAATCCTCATTCACTGCAAAACTGCACCATTCAGCTCACAGAGAGCAAAACTATTAAAATGTTCTGTACTGCACAGCCGAGCCCAAACATTCTGACCTTCTGACCCACAGCCATGTTTATGTGCCACGTGCCAAACTGATGCCTGGGTAAATAGTGCACACCAGGGCGGCAGGGATATTTAGAGAAAACAAAAAATATATATATCCTTATGTCTCAGGCACCACCCTCTCTGTTCTATAGAGCAGATCTCGCATTTATTATCTGCCCTAAGACTTCTATTAAAAGCGAGTTTGAAGTCCAGACATTTTCTCAGTACATGGATAAAGATAAAGGGATTTAATCTGCAGTCTTATGTTGATTAACACCCGGCTGATTCCTGTGCATTTGTTTAAGCTGTCAGATGGGTTTATGATCACACTCCCATTTTTAAAGCACCTCTTTCTACATTTAAAACACCTGCTACTTCAGATCCACTTCAGAGAGTTTTATCCTATTAATAACTGCTGCTGCTTAAACAAAACACAGGGTAACCTCTGAGTCCCCAAAACATTCATCTTCACTGACATCCTCGCACAGTCGCGTGACCACGTGTTCAGCACAGCGCGCTTATTAATAGCACAAGACAGAAAAACCTGTAGTACAACGAGAACTGGATCATCTAAAATAACTGTACAGGATCTGCATTTTCCTCATAGTCTTTGGCAAACCTTTATCAAGCACTACATTGTGGAATTACATTTGCAAATGCCGCTTAAAATGTTACTTGCTAAGAATAAGTGTTATGTTAACCATGTCCAGAAGCTGACCTGTCCCTAATAGAGAATGTGTGGAGAATTTTGAAAATGCTACAATGAAGACCCTGTACTGTTACACACCACTTATTACCCTGCAAAAACAGGGAAAGCACTCTAGGAGGTCACTGTATGCTGAGGTTAGAGCGAAAAACCCTCACCATCAAACCAGCTTCGGATTATTATTATTCCATGATTCTGTAAACCACATTTCTCTTCATGAACAAAACGTTTCAAACTTTTAGCTTGTTACCATCTTCTATTTCAAAACGACCTTGCGAAAGCCTTTATTTCTTGAAAGTCAAAGCAATTTAGGAGGAAATGACGCGCGGATATGAGAGTGCTCCATACGAAAATAGTTCATAAAGCCACATCGTTGCCTGAAGGAAATGTGAAACGAGAGAAATATCACCGGCGTGTAAGAACAAAGAGCAAGGAAAGTTAAATTGCCTGCCAATTGGCTTGAACAAAAGAGGCTAAAAGTAGTCATTCCGATGCCCGCTGGTAAATCGCAAAACGCCACCTTCTTCGGATAATAGATTTGCAAGTCAGGCATTAAGCACCGTATCACATCTGATTTCCTAAATCGTAATCGTCAGGAGGAATGGAAGAGCGTCCCAGAAACGTGCAGCGTACAGATTGTAGAATTTAACCTCAACAACCTCGACTACAAAGGTTTCGCGCCACTTGCAGAAAATCTCAGACATACAGCAGAGGCAAGGCTGAAGCTCAGTGCTAAAGCCCAAGCGTTTCACAGATTTCTTATTTTAAAAAACCTGGAGAACGTTTTTAGCCATGTGATGCTCAGGTGAAAGTGATTTTATGAAACATATCCAACTGGAGAAGCCTAAAACTGGCATTTATCTGGATACCAAGGGTTCTGGTATCATTGTTTGTTTATTTTCGGGAAAATAACAAATGTTTACAACTGTCTAGACCCACAGCCCTAACTGAGCAAGCTTAATGTGACAGTGGCAAGGAGAAACTCCCTAAATGTAAGGACCTGCCCTGAGCTGCCCTGCCCTAAGATTTATATGATGGTTGCCCTCAAAAGAGGCTCAGACTCGGTTTTCATTTTATTTTTGTAAAGCCGTTTTGTGGCAACACCCACTGTGAACAGTACATGACAATTAAATTTGGTTTCACCTTTGAGATTATAAATAAAAGGATAATTGAAATGTTTAAAAACAATGTTCCCCAAAGAAAGATTAGAAGTGATTTATATATTTCTTCCTCTACAGTTCATAATATCATTAAATGATTCAAGGAATTTGGAGGAATTTCCTAAAAAGCCTAAACTGAACAGGGGTGATCTCCGCTCCCTCAGATGGCACTGCATCAAGAACCGTCATTCATCAATAGCTGATAGAACCACATGGACAAGAGATTCCTTTATCAAACCTTTATCAAGCTCTACAGTACAGAGTTACATTCACAAATACCACTTAAAACGTTACTGTGCTAAAAAGAAGCCTTATGTTATAACCATGTCCAGAAGTGGTGTGAAGATCCCACAATGATTCAACATTCTGATGATGCATAAAAACAGGAAACTCAGACTGACTGAAATGGCATGGCATGATTTTTCACCAGCTTAACTGCCATGTTAAACCAAAGCAAACCAAGCACAGAGGCTCAATGAAAAGAATCAGTGCGGATTTTTTTTTTAGTCAAACCAAATTTGACAAGCGGGCTTCTTTTAAAAATAGACTGGCTGAACTCTCGGGAACTTTAATTATATGAAAGTGTACGTTATATGAACTGAACAGAGGGAATAAAATATATGCGGTACTGTGCTTGAGGTAAATTAGGTTGGAGCTGAATCTATTGTGGCTGATCAGAAGCGGAGGATTCATTTTCTTTTTTTTTTTGCCATTTAAGGTTTTTCTGTTATACCAAGATGCAGAACGAAGAAGAGAATGAAGAGCCACAAATGTCAAACTGTTACAGCAGAAATGCACAGGAAGTATGTAAGAAAGTACAAAAATATGACATACAGTAAATAGAGCAATTCCCTTTCTACTGTTATATATATCCTTCTTACCACAATAATTTAACCACAACTGGACTGTGCACAGCTCCAGTGTCCCTGGTTCAGTCCCGACCTCAGACTCTGCCTTTGTGGAGTTTGCATGTCCTACTTGTGTCCTCATGGGTTTAATCCAGATGCTCCGGAATACTCCCAGAGTCCAAAGACATGCATCCAAATCCTCAATTAAAAGATTGTATGTAATTTAACTTTCTCTTACTTAACCCAGATAAAACTGAGGTTTCATTTGCGGGACCCACGGGCTGCAAGGTTTTTTCTACATCTATCCTAAACCTGGGAGGCTGTTCGGTAGTGCCCAGTCCATCTGTAAAAAACTTAGATGTCATGCTTTGCTTCAGATCTCTCCTTTGATGTGCACATTAGCAGCATCACTAGAACTGCCTTCTTTCAATTACACAATATTGCAAAACTTAGGAAAATACTTTATTTTATAGATGCTGAGAAACTGGTTCATGCATTTATAACATCAAGGTTGGATTACTGTAACGCTTTACTTAGTGGATGCTCTAGTAAATCTATAAATAAACTTCAAATCGTTCATAATACAGCAGCTCAAGTGCTAACTCAAATTAGAAAATTTGATCATATCAGTCCTGTTCTGTCATCTCTACTCTGGTTACCAATTTCATTCTCATAAGACTGTAGAGTACTTCTTGTAACATAAAGCTCCACATGGCCTGGTCCCACCGTATCTGAGTGAACTCTTAGAGTCTTACAGACCAGCTCCCCTACTTTGTTCACAGGGTGCAGGTCTTCTTTTAGTTCCTAAAATTAATAAAAGTCACAGCAGGGGAAATGCTTTCTCATACATGGTCCCCAGCTATGACATAAACTCTCTACTTTAATTCAGGATACGACACTCTATAAATTCTCAATTCTAGGCAAATCATATCGAGCTGTGTAATTGTAGACTATTCAGAGTGCTAATAGGTATAATAGCCAACGAGTCAGAACATGCTGAAGACAAAACATTCATCTTTTCTTTTTCAAAGGCTGATTCTGTTTTGTACGTTCTCGTGATGTTTAAAACACAAACCTTGGTTGGTTGCAGCCAGAGAGTTTAATCTAGATTAAATAAGTGCATGTTTAAAGTTTTTTCAGATGTTCTACGCCTCTGAATGAATCTGTAAACACCAAAATTTAGGATGCGCTCTACATCAAAGACTGAAGTCGAGTACATTGCTGAGGCACGTGCAATAAACCAATCGTAGGGATGTAAATATCCATCTGAAGCACATCGCAGGGTTCCTTTAACAGTCCGCTCCCTGCTGCTTGATTCTTGATTTTTTATAGCAGCCATGCACAGGACAGGAAATTAGAAGGTATTTCTCAGCCCATCTCACTGTGCTCTAAACACTAAAGCTGATGTATGGCTTTCCTGTTAACACAGCAATGGCAGTGTGTTCGTTATCCAGCAGCTTTAGGCGTAGGAGGATACGACCCCCACTTTAAACACCAAGCCCAGTCCCGGCTACCATCAGGAAGGATAAATGTCATGCAGACACACGACTCTTAGACAAACAAGAAAAATAAATGCCATCCTTACAGAACTGCAGACTAACCTTCATTTGAAGGAGGTATATATATATATAGTTTTACAAAACATAGCTGGTGGATACTGGAACCTCTGCCATTAGCAGTTCTTCAAAGAAGCAGTTCTTCTGTAAAGCTTCAAAAACTTTCTCTCTTTTCAATCCACACCTCTGCAGATCCTCCAGGCTCCAAAATCCTCTCCTTAGCTCAGTTTCAGTTGGGTGCAGGTGCTGTGTGACCTTTTTTAGACCTTTGTTTTGAATCGTTGTCCTGATGGAAGATCAAGCATGACTCAGTCATACCTTATAGAGGCACAAATATTTTCAAACCTCCTTGTACTTGCCAGTTAACCAAACAAGATTCAAGGCACTGGAGGGGAAACAGCCACAGAATCATAGATCACCCACCAAATCCAAAATCCCACCCTTGTAGATAGATTTATATTAAAATGAACACACCATCATCTCATTTCCTTTGTGTGTTCTGTAATCCCGCCATTGATGAAGGACTAAGGGAATCTGCTTCACTTCATATTTATATTATAGAAAGTCCCAAAACATTTAGTTGTGATTAAAGTAGCACATCGGAGCATGTTTAACTTATAATGGCTGTACTAAGTAATGTGACATCATTTTAAACAGTATATTTTAATAAGAACTTTCATTTTCTTAGTTTAATTAAAAGTTGGAATTCTCTATTTTCAGTGAGGTGAATTTAATTAAACACATTGAGCAGATGATTAAATATAAAGCAGATGTGTCACTACACTTAATACAGTATAACTGTGAGTAAAGTTAAGACAGTACATGTTGATAAAGTCATTTTTAGCTCAATATACAGTATAAAAATTATTATTGTTTGCTTTATTATTAGAACAGAACTAATATTCATGGGAACCAGGCTCTTTGTAAAGAAAGTGCATTAAAAACACAATCAAATAAAAACCAAAAAAAGTGGTTTGGTGATCTAATTTTACTAAGGCTAATAATACATATTTTCGTATTGTAACTCACTTTGTTCTACATTGCACATTATACTAATAGTAAAATAATAATGATAATAGTTATAAGATAACAACAACAACAACAACAACAGTAATAATAATAATAATAATAATAATAATAATAATAATAATACCAAAAATAATAATGAAATAATCAACAACAACAACATCAATAATAACAACCATGATAACAATAATTATTATTGTTATTATTATTGCTAGTATTATTATTATTATTATTATAGAATGATTACAATAACAATAACAATAATAATAATATTAATAGCAATAATAAAAATATTTTTTTATTTATTTAATTCTTTATTTGTTTCTCTTTATAATGGCAGTAAGCCTCATGTCATTACTAAACTCAGTTAATTAGGCACCACAGCTCCATTTTTGGATCCAGACCTAATTTGGGGAATCAATCTGCTTGATCTCATCTCCACCCAATAACGACGACATCGGGAAAGGTCATGTGACAGATTACCATCGGCTTGATGGATCGGATTTACTGATCAACTGGCACACTGATAGATCGCTATCACAGATGTCCTAGTGCACTCTCCAGTATATTCTCCAACTCAGGAGCAATCTGCTGCTCAAACATTTAAGTCCTGTTCAGTATAAATAGAACTACCCTACCACTCTCACCCTCACCCCCACCCCCACCACCACCACTCTCGAGTTCTCCAAACATGACCTGAAGCAGCCTCAGGGATGTAGAATGAACATGGTCTAATTAGAGAGAGGGAAAGAGAGCCACGCTAAATTCACTGCTGTGCTTCAGTATGAAAGAATTTTATATCCATCTAGAGCTCTCTCTCTGTGCACAGTATGTATAGAGAACCTATTCATAAACCATATGTTACATACATATATATATATATATATATATTCATCCATCACTATATAAAATCATGTATCTACATATACAGTGCCTTGAAAAAGTATTCGGCCCCATTGAACTTTTCAACCTTTTGCCACTTTTCAGGCTTCAAACATAAAGATATGAAATTGTAATTTTTTTGTGAAGAATCAACAACAAGTGGGACGCAATCGTGAAGTGAAACGAAATTTATTGGATATTTTAAACTTTTTTTAGAAATAAAAAACTGAAAAGTGGGGCGTGCAAAATAGTATATCTATTTACAGTATATCTGAACAGCATGGAACCACATATACTGAATAAAAGTAACTACCATTGAACTATCTCTAGATTATTATAGCTGATTCATTGCTTCAGACAGCTGAATACATGACCCAGCATGCAATCTGGCTGGGTCAAGTGTCACATGCAGAGGTAATTAGCTGTGTCTGATGGTCTCACCCCACCGCCACTGCAGCGGTGACCCCTACCATGGCCTGCAATGTACAGGTGTCCCTTCCATCTGTGTGTTCCTTACATTTCCTTTGACTTTTATTTCATGGCAGACATCCATTGCTGCATTTCAGGCCTGCGATACATTCCAAAAAAGGTTGTGATGGGGCAATTTAGGGCTAGTAATGAGATAAAAAAATTAAATAATGATGCGATGTCAATGGTAATTGTAGTCATGGTTTGGTACAAAAGCAGTCATGTCAAGTCAAGTCAAGTCAGATCTATTTATATAGCACTTTTTACAATGGAGCATTGTCTCAAAGCAACTTTACAAATTTAGATTATCTCCTATATCTACGTCCAATCCCAAAAATGAGCAAGCCCAGGGCGACAGTGGCAAGAAAAAACTCCCTAAGTGTTATGAGGAAGAAACCTTGGGAGGACCAAGACTCAAAAAGGGACCCAACCTCCTTGGGCGGCGTAGATGATACACCTAAGAACAAAACCAAAGTCATGGAGTCATAGTTCAAATAAAATGTGAAGTATGCACATCGGTATTAAGCGGCCTGGGTATGATGGGGCTGGAGCTGATGACAGAAGCAGCTTGAGTGAAGCTGCAACAGATGAACATCATGTGTGGGGCTGGAACTGGTTACCAAAACACAGCTCGGAGAGAAAAACAGAAAATGTAATTAGTTATTGATTAAGAGCACAGTGGTCTATATTAACAATCACTGATGCCATGTCAATCACTGATGCCATGTGTAGCATTGAGACCCCCCCGGCAGCATTAGCTATAGCAGCATAGCTAGAAAGAGGAGAACTGGTAGGTAAACACAGCCAAGAGGGATCACATGAGACATTGGCAACCCCATGTCTCTGATCACCATAAGACTCTTTGACTATGAACCCCCAGCTCTGCCCTTAGTCTAAGGCAAGGATGCCACGAGTCAAGATCACGAGGACCGAAGCCCTGTTTCAGCCAGACCGCCCACTTGACACTCCCCGCTAATGGACAGGCAGGCAGGCCAGACATGACTCCAGACTCCGGCCCCAGTGACCCAAGCCATGCATCCTGGTCTAAATCTAGTCAAAAGCCTGTTAAATAGGTATGTCTTTAACCTAGACTTAAAATTTTGGAGAGTGTCTGAGTCTCGAACGAAAGTGGAAAGTTTATGCCATAGTTGGGGGGCCATGTATGAGAAAGCCTTTCCCCCTGCTGTGAGTTAATTCTAGGAACTAAAAGAAGTCCTGCACCCTGCGAACGAAGTAGACGAGCTGGATTGTAAAACTCTAAGAGTTCACTCAGATAATGTGGGGCCAGGCCATGTAGATCTTAAGTTATAAGTTATAAGAAGTATTTTGTCATCAATGTGGAATTTAACTGGTAACCAGTGTAGTGATGATAGAACAGGAGTGATATGATCAAATTTTCTAGTTCGAGTTAGCACTCGGGCAGCTGCATTCTGAACTAATTGAAGTTTATTTATAGATTTACTAGAGCATTCCGTAAGTAAGGCGTTACAGTAATCCAACCTTGAGGTTATAAACGCATGAACCAGTTTCTCTGCATCATTAAAAGAGAGGATATTTGAAAGTTTAGCGATATTACGTAATTGAAAGAAAGCAATTCGAGTGATGCTGCTAATGTGCGCATCAAAGGAGAGATCTGAATCAAATGTGACACCTAAGTTTTTTACAGATGGACTGGGCAATACTGAACTCTAGTTGCCGTGTTCTTTGCTTTAAGGTACGGGTGTGGTCATGTGGTAGCCTAGCGGTTAAGGTACTGGATTCTGGACCAGAAGTCCAGGGTTCAAATCCCACCTCTGCCAAGCTGCCACTGTTGGGTCCTTGAGCAAGACCCTTAACCCACAATTGCTTGGATTGTAAGACTGTATCAATTGTAAGTCGCTCTGGATTAGGGCGTCTGCTAAATGTTGTAAATGTAAATGTAAATGTCATTATACCATGGTGCTAGCCTGTTTTCCCTAATGCGTTTGACCCTAGCAGGAGCAATTGTATACAGGGTTGAGCGAAGCAAACATTCTAATTGGTCATTTACACACTCAAGATTATTGATCTCCGTAGGTGTATTAAATTTCAAGTCTGGTAGGTTTTTAATAAACGCAGCTGGAGTAGCAGATGTGATAGCACGCTTGGTGTGATAACGAGGCAGAAGGATTTTATTTATTATTAAGAGATAGCTCAAAGATACTAAAAGATAGTGTCTGAAATCAAAATCACTTTGCGGGAAAAGGGGAAAACATCAAGGTTATCTATATTGATACCAAAATGTTAATATTAGATCTTAAAGTAATGGTTACAGCGGTGGGTTGGTCCCATCACATTCTGAGTGATACCCATGGATTCTAAGATGGACTCGAAGCAATTTTAAGTGGATCCTGCTCATTGTCAAAGTGAAATATTGAAATCAACCTACAATTAAAGTCTTATCTGTTGGACAGTAGTAAGCAGGAAAGAAAGTTAGGCAAATTCCTGATAAGCTGAAAAGAGTGTGGTTTTTGACTTCCATAACGATGGATCAGTCACATTAAGAATCAGTACTTCTTCAAAGAATTAGCCTTGTACTGGGATTTAGTTGTAACACCTAGCTCTTTGTCAAAAAATTGTGGCTATGCCCCCCCCCCCCCCGACCATTTAGGACGAGGGCGATTAGCATGACTGTATCCAGGAGGTGAGGCTTCATTTAAGGCTAAATATTCATCAGTCTAATCCAAGGTTCAGTGAGACAGAAGAGCGTGTAAGCGTTTATCAGTGATCATTTCATTTACAATCACTGCTTTGTTTGTAAGTGATCTAATGTTTAAGTAATCCTAGCTTTAGTCTAAGGTTGTTATGTCTATGGGAGCCCTCTGTGTTTATACTAATGAGGTTATTAAAAAACAGACCTTTTTGAGAGCGTTTACGTTTAGGGCAGATGTGGGTAACAGACACAGTTTCAATAATGTGGGTTCTGGGTGACGGTGCATGGCTACCATTCAGACAGTTGGTTAAGCCGGTCTGTCTGCTGCCTGACCCCATGCGCTGGATAGTCAGCCCCTAACCAATCCGGCCATAAGACTATGGGCAATGTTGCAGGAGATGAGAGCAGCACCCTCCCGAGTGGGATGGACACCATCCCATCCTAAAAGGTCAGGGCTTACCCTCAAAGGCTGTCCAGTTGTCTATATAGCCCACGTTGTTTTCAGAGCACCACTTGGACACCCAGCAGTTCAGCGACCATAACCTGCTGTAGGCTTGGTCACCTCGCCGCATTGGGATGGGGCCAGAGCACACTACAACATCGGACATCGCCTTCGCCACTCTAACCACCTCTACAAAATTAGCCTTAGTAACCTCTGACTGACGAAGGCGTATATCATTAGCCCCTACATGAATAACTATCCTAGAGAATCTGCGGCTCTCGAGTTCACTAAGACTCGTTACAATCTCCGGCACTCTGGCTCTGGGGATACAGAGAACTCTAGCTGCTGGTGTCCCTAAAGGGGTAGCTAGTTTCACGTGTTGTAGAATAGAGTCACCTATGACCAGAGCACTTTCAACAGGCTGCTCAGTGGGTGCATCACTCAGGAGGGCAAACCTGTTGGTCACGTGAACAGGTAAAGAGTGGTGCTCTCGTGGACTAGCCTTACGACTACGTCGCCAAACCATCACCCACTTGCCCTGCTGCAAGGGCTCTGCTGGGGTGGGGGCACTAACTTCACCTGTGGCATCCAGATCTGCTAAGCTAGAAGCTGAGCTAGCCTTCTCTAATGTCTGGATGCGTGCCTCTAAAACTACAATCTTTTCCGTCAGGCTGGCTACAAGCCTACACCTATCACAAATAAAATTTACACTAATGATGGAGGAAGAATAGCTAAACATGCCACACTTGGCACAAGGAACAAGTGCAGCAGAAGCCATGTTAGTACAATTAATGAATTAAAGGTACTTAGCTTCGTGTGGTGTTGTGGGGTGCCAAGTTAAGGTATGGTTCAGCCGATGGTCCAATGCAATGCTCGATTAAAGCGTTAATGGAATGTTAATACAAAACGTCACAAAAAACTAAGTCTCAGAAAATAAAGAGCAGGTGGGAAAAGGCTGTAAAAAAGTTATAAAAACACACTCCTGCAAAAGAAGACGCAACTCTGGTAATTAACTATTGGCTAATTACTGCAAACACAAGCCGGTATACCTGTAAAGTTACTAAATAACGATTAGTGGTGAAAAATATAATCCTCCAGTACTAGAAGAAAATTATTAAGATGTTGTAAAAAGTACTATATATACACGATACAGATGCGATCGGGAATTAAAATAGTTAAAAGGTAATAAACTGCTAACAGCTACAAAACAGCGTGCGTCCTGTGCAAAACCGGCGTTAATGGGTCTGGGTTGCCAGATCCTCACAATCCTCGCATCAGTGGTCAGCGTTCTACCTCAGCATTCTCTACAAAAGCAGTATCCACAAAAGGCTGAACAAAGATTGAAAAGGATTTATATATTCCTCCCTCTACAGAGCATAGTATCATTAAACGATTCGATTAATCTGGAGGAATTTACTAAAAAGCTTAAACTGAAGAGGGGTGATCTCCGCTCCCTCAGACGGCACTGCATCAAGAACCATCATTCATCAATAGCTGACAGAACCACATGGGCAAGGGATTCCTTTATCAAACCTTTATCAAGCTCTACAATACAGAGTTACATTCACAGATACCACTTAAAATGTTACTGTGCTAAAAAACATTTACATTTACAGCATTTAGCAGCCCTTATCCAGAGCGGCTTACAATTGATACAACTTTACAATCCAAGCAAGGGTCTTGCTCAAGGAGCCAACAGTGGCAGTTTGGCAGAGGTGGGATTTGAACTCTGGACCTTTTGTTCCATAGTCTAGTACCTTAACCGCTAGGCTACCACAGTTCCACACTGAAGCCTTATGTTATAACCATGTCTGTGCATTTCAACAAGACAATGCAGAACCACATGCTGTACAAATTACAAAGGCATGGCTGTGGAAGAAGAGGGTATTGGTTCTGAACTGGGCCGCCTGCAGTCTGACCTGTCCCCAATAGAGAATGTGAGGAGAATTTAGAAACGGAAAATGTGACAAAGGATGACCCTGCACACACCTTACGATAACACCTGAAACCCTAAATCACTTGGAATCATCGGTGCCAAAACGTCCTTTAAGTGTTGTGAGAAGGAATTACAAAGTGGTAACCTTTTTTGAAATGTGTTGCAGGCTTGAAATGCAGGATTAACTTTTAGTATAACTAGAACTAGAAAGTTTGGAATGATGTAATAACAGAATTTAAATATAACATCAAAAATAAAATAAAATTTTTTGCAAGGCAACTCGGTACAGTAAATTAAAAGCTAGCTCTGTAAGCTTAGAGGTGCTCGGCTGAGAAACAACCTGCTGTTTTAAGAAAATCTGTCATGAATTCAGAGATGATAAAAATATTTCAGAAAGGACTTTGTTTACTGCTGCGCCATCATGTAGTGGCACTGATTTGATGAAAAGACAAGACGCTAAGGCTTCAGAGCACCAAAACTGTCTTTAAAACAAGCAAACATCTGTGAAAAGAGTGAAAATATTGTTTGGAATTGGGACCGAGGGCATCCGAGGATGTTCCCATACGCGAATCCGTGAAACATTTGGGCAGCTGTCAACCCCATCCGGCGATAATAAAGTCATTCATGGCGTGGAACCATCTGCGTCTCGCACATGCTCGATCTTGAACTCTGCGTGCCGGCGATACGTACTAGCAGCCGAGCGCCGAGCGTTATTCATCTGTATTAGAGCTCCACGGGATCCTGACAAGACATCGGATGTGCCATTAAACGTAATTATTTAACCTCAGAGTCATGGGGTTTCTCTGAAAGAGCTGCAGCAATTAGGAGCCTGTGCGGCGCCTCAGTGTGGTGCAAACAGAGATAAGATAAAGGTGTAAAAGACTCGTATCATGTTCCCTAAGGAAGTGACTGAACAACACTGGTCTGCATGTCCTTCTGAGGGCCTTAATGGTCATGGAATTGATTTGAATTGGTCTGAACTGGTTTACACTCAGATCTTAGAAGTTCTGCCTTAAGAAGCTGCCAAGTATAAGCGGCCAATTTGGGCCCTTGACCCTTAAAGACTGCATCTGCTTCCTCATTCTGCCTGATTTTTGGCCAGTTAGAGCTTATCAGATTTGATTTGTTTTTTTCCTCCACCCAAAACCAGTTTAGCTCTGATGGGTTGCCAAGTCTGTATAATTCCATCAAATTTAGCTACTTTACATAACTGGACCAGAAGGCCCAGGGTTCAAGATTCAACATTGACAAGCTGCCATCCTTAAGCAAGCTCTTAACTCACAATCTGTATGAGGATATCTACTAAAAGACCAAATGGAAATGTTAATCTTATCCACAGAGTTGAGCAAACAGTGAAAGGAGCCACGATGCTGTGAAACAGGTTGTTCACCGAAATGGTCATTGACCGGACATTACCATAGTTGCATAGTTTACTGTTACTGTAATGTAACTATAAAAGCTATGTTCACAAGAAATCTGAGTGGAAACGATACGTAATTGCATCAGAGATACCGCCGAAAAAACGATTGAAATGACCTGATATTTTTGTTTGGTAGACAGCACTAGGTACAACATGGAAGATCAGCCAGATGAACCAGAGACTCAATGAGTGAATGTGAAAGAATTTTTATAGTTATAGGTTAGAGAGAATACACAAACAAAGCAGTACTACTTACAATAGGACAGGTCCATACACTTACAACCACCATTTACAGCTCGGTATCAATAAGCAGAGGAAAGATCATCCACAGAAAAAGTCTCTAAACACATCAACCGAGTTATAGAGGTCTCTAGAACAAACAGGAGCTAACAAGCAACCAAGGTCACAACCAGTAAGGTAGTTACACACACACACACACACACACATATATATATATATATATATATATATATTGTAACCAGGAATGCTCAGAGACCAAGGAGTAGGAATCAAATGCAGGTTTATTATATCCAGGAGGCAAAAGAGTAGTCGAAAGACGAGCGTAGGTTCAACAACCGGAGTGACAAAACGAGAGGCAACAAATCCAACCAGGGCAATCCGAATCGGCAACGAAAACACAGAGCAAAGGGTCATACACGATTAACTAGAATAACTATCAGAACGCTCGGTAAAGTCAGCTAAATGGCAAACCATACTTCGCGAAGTAGCTAGCATAGCGGGAGTTTAAGTAGGCTACGAATATGGCTGGCTGATGGAAGTGGTGAGGTTAGTATTCCAGAGAGCGCGACCTCTGGCGTCGGGGAGTATCAGCTGCAGCCGGCGTGACATAACCCCCCCTCTGACGGGCGGCGCCCGACGCCGAAGACCTCCGTATCCTGGTACGACCCCGAGGCCTCGGAGCCGGGAGATCGGGGAAAGCACGGTGGAAATCCGCAATGAGAGACGGGTCCAGAATGTCCCCAGCCGGGACCCTGGCACGTTCTTCCGGACCGTAACCCTCCTAGTCCACCAGGTAGTACATTCTACCGGCACGCTGCCTGGAGTCCAAGAGCGGCTTGACCGCGTACAGCGGGAAGAACCGTCAAAATCCAGAGGCGGCGGGGGTTCTGTCACGTCCGACTGCACCTGGGGGGAAGAGTGAACCGGTTTGAGCAAGGAAACGTGAAACATAGGAGCAATGTGATACGAGGAGGGCAACAGAAGCCTATATGAGACAGGGCTTACCTGCCGCAGAACCTTAAAGGGCCCCACAAACTTGGGACTCAACTTCTTACAGGGCAACTTTAATCTTAAATCTTTTGTAGAAAGCCATACCAGTTGACCGGGCCTGAAGGATGGCACGTCACGTCTACGGCGGTCAGCCTGCAGTTTCTGCCGGGACACAGCCCGCTGCAAATGAACATGGGCCTGTTCCCATGTCTGCTCACTCCTCCGCATCCATTCATCCACGGCGACCACCTTGGAGGGTGAGCCCGACCATGGGAAGAGTGGGGGTTGAAAACCTAAGACGCATTGGAAAGGTGTCAGAAGTGTAGAGGAACTTTTCAAAGAATTCTGCGCATATTCTACCCATGGCAAATATCTGACCCAGTCGGACTGGGAGTGCGAGCAGTAAGAAATCAGAAACCTGCAGATTTCCTGATTTAGACGTTCAGTTTGACCATTAGACTGGGGGTGGTAGCCCAATGTTAGACTGACATTTATGTTCAGGAGCTTGCAGAACTCTTTTCAGACCCTGGAAGTAAACTGTGTACCTCTATCTGAAACTATATCTTCCGGAAGCCCGTAGAACCTAAACACGTTATGGAACAGGGCTTCAGCTGTCTCGAGTGCGGTGGGCAACTTGGCCAAGGGATTCAAGCGGCAGGCCTTAGAGAAGCAATCAATAACTACCAATATAACAGTTTTGCCCTTGGAGGGAGGTAGGCCGATCACAAAGTCTACCCCTAGATGTGACCAGGGGCGCTTGGGGATAGGTAATGGCTCTAACAAACCGGCCGGGGCTTGACGAGGAACCTTAGCCTGAGCGCACACCGGGCAGGCCTTTACCCAATCCGTGACCTCCCCTTCTAAACCCCTCCACCAAAACCGATTCTGAACTAGTGCTATAGTTCTTTGTATACCAGGATGCCCCTGGGGTTACTATGAATCTCCCGAATAAGCCCAGCACGCAAGGTGGTGGGAACAAACTCACGGTCCGGTGGGCACTCAGTGGGAGGTGGTTCATTAACCTGAGCCCGATGTATCTCTTCAAGTATCTCCCACATAACAGGACCGACGATGATCTCGGGTCTCAGGACCGTGGTGATCTGACTCATTTCAGGCTCGGCCTCCCACTGCCTAGACAAAGCATCAGCCTTGCCGTTCCTAGAACCGGGGCGATAAGACACAGTGAAGTCAAAGCGAGTAAAAAACAATCAGATTGTAGGCATTTCTTAAATCCAATTTGGTGAAAATATCAGCTCCACGGAGAAGTTCCAAAGCGGCGGGGACTAAGGGTAACGGATACTTGTACTTCACCGTTATTTTGTTGAGGCCCCGGTAATCGATGCAAGGGCGTAAACCCCTGTCCTTCTTTTCCACGAAGAAGAAACTCGCCGCGGCCGGAGAAGTAGACGGTCGAATAAACCCTAATTGTGAAGCCTCCTCCACGTAGTCTTCCAACGTCTGCGTTCGAGTCGAGGGACTCGAGGGGGTAGATCCTGTTCTGTGGCAGGCTGCTGCCCGGCAGAAGGTCGATGGTGCAGTCCCATGACCGATGAGGAGGCAAGTCCTGTGCAAGCTCCTTAGAGAAGACCCGCCCCAAATGTCTATAGTAATCCGGCACCTGGGAAAGACCGGTGCTCTTGGTATCCTCCAATGCTGTGGGCATCAGAGGCAGGGTCAAACAACATGTCCGGCATTGGTCTCCCCAGCTCTTAATGTCGTCTTCCCCCCAGATAATGTGAGGTCTATGTAGGACCAGCCAGGGAAACCCCAGGATGATGTCATGATTCGGTGCCGGGATGACAAAAAAACAAAAAGACTTCTGGTGAAGCAACCCGACCCTCATGTTGAGCTCCATAGTGCACTCAGTCACAGAATCCTCCCCCAGAACTCTGCCATCCACCGCTTTCAAAGTCATAGGTACTGAGGTGCGGGTCACCGGAATAGCCAGTCTGCTTACCAGGGCTTGGTCTATGAAGTTGCCTGCGGCAGCTGAGTCAATGAGCGCTGAAACATAGGCAGACTCTGAAGCCCAGGATAACTGTACTGTTATACGCATACATTGGGTATTGATCATAGGTTGGTTCAAGAGGCTTGCCTCCAGGGTTCGGGTGGACGCCGGTCGTTTGGGACAAGAAGTACGCAAGTGGCCAGTCCCCGCACAGTAGAGACATAATTTGTCCCTGTACCTGCGTCGTCGCTCCTCGTCCGTTATGTGAGCTCTTCCCAGTTCCATGGGCTCGGATTCGGGCTCTTGCGATGTACATGGAGTCACTGGGTCAGAGCTCCTGCCGAGTTCTTGACCGTCCCAAAGTAAGTTGTCCACTATGATGTTATGTCGAATGAAGGCATCCAGGTTCAGAGTGGCACCCCGTACGGCCATCTCTGCTTTTAGTTCGGGGTCTGAGTCCCCGGTTGAACATGGTGAGGAGAGCTGCGTCATTCCATCCGCTCCCCGCGGAGACTGTACAGAATTCCAAGGCATAATCGGCCGCCCTCCGTCTGCCCTGCCTGAGTTCACACAAACGAGATCCCACATCCCGTCCAGCGTGGGGGTGGTCAAATGCTTCTTTAAACAGTGAGTAAAACAGTGTTTCAGATAACAAGACCTTGCTATCCTGAGTCCATAACGCCGTGGCCCATTCTTTTGCCCTCTCGGTTAGCAGTGATATGACAAAATGAATTTTATCCGTATCAGATTGAAATTGCTCTGGATGATGTTCAATGTACAGGCTACACTGGCTGAGAAAACCTCTACAAAGATCCATAGAGCCGTCATACCTTTCGGGTAGGGCCACCATAACGGGTGACAGCACGCGTGGAGGGTCCCGAGCGCCGGCTGGAGCAGGATCGTGGGCTGGGGGTTTGGGCGCCGCTGCTGCTGAACGCTCCGGGAGCGGTGTAGAGAGCGCCATAATCTCCTTCATGAGCTGCGCAAGTTCATCCAGCTTTTGTTCTTGCCGCGATAAACGATCCTCAAAACCCGCTGATTCCATGATGAGGTGAAGTATTCTGTAACCAGGAATGCTCAGAGACCAAGGAGTAGGAATCAAATGCAGGTTTAATATATCCAGGAGGCAAAAGAGTAGTCGAAAGATGAGCGTAGGTTCAACAACCGGAGTGACCAAACGAGAGGCAACAAATCCAACCAGGGCAATCCGAATCAGCAAGGAAAACACAGAGCAAAGGGTCATACATGATGAACTGGCGTTGGGGAGTATCAGCTGCAGCCGGCGTGACATATATATATATATATATATATATATATATATATATATATATGTGTGAATCAGGGTTGCCAGAGTGAGAGAGTGACCACTTGATCAGTTCAAAATAATAATAATAACAATAATAATAATAATAATAATAACAATAATAATAATAATAATAATAATAATTATTATTATTATTATTATTATTGTTATTATTATTATTATTATGTATTTTGCCTTTTAGTTTTTGACTTTCTGCCTCTGCTCGTGGATCCTTGGTGCTGAAGGGCTGTTTACAACTACAGCGTCCAGAGTTAAAAGATAGATTTTTATTTCCTATTACTATTTATTATCATTTTTAAGACCTCGGTTGTTAATGCGAACGGACGTGATCGGATGGTTGTTAAAGTTCGCTTACGTGTACTCGATAATCTATAAGTATTCCTTACCTGTTAGGTTAGAAACTAAAGCTAGTCAGAGAGGTACACGTTCTTCTATATAATAACAGATACCAACAGCGTGAGCATAAAGCCAACAAAAAAACTCTTCAAAGTGCAGCTGATTCGAGAGGCCATTTTGTCTGAAGAGGCGAGTATGCATAATAAATAAGGTCACATCTCCGAAATCGGAGACAACTACAACTCACCCAAAAAAAATCATATAACTTAATTTTGCAACACAATAACAGCAGCACTTTGAAAATTATACATCCAGAGTGGGAATTGCCGACACTCACTGGTAAAACTAAGAATTGCAGCTAAATGCTCAAACCAAAAGTATCCATTCATACCAAATTAAGCTCCATTGTGGCCACTAAGTCAAAAAATCATGTGCTTAGGGTTGTTGTCTTGCTGCATGACCCATCTTCTCTTGAGATTCAGTTCATGGACAGATGTCCTGACATTTTCCTTTAGAATTCTCTGATATCATCCAGAATTCATTGTTCCATCAATGATGGCAAGCCGTCCTGGCCCAGATGCAGCAAAACAGGCTCAAACAGGCCCATACTACCACCACCATGTTTCACAGATGGGATTAGGTTCTTATGCTGGAATGCAGTGTTTTCCTTTCTCCAAATATAACACTTTTCTTTTAAACCAAAAAGTTCTATTTTGGTCTCATCCGTCCACCAAACATTCTTCCAATAGCCTTCTGGCTCGTCCACATGATCTTTAACAAACTGCGGATGAGCAGCAATGTTCTGTTTGGAGAGCAGTGGCTTTCTCCTTGCAGCCCTGCCATGCACACACCATTGTGTTCAATGTTCTTCTGATGGTGGACTCATGAACATTAACATTAGCCAATGTGAGAGAGGCCTTCAATTGCTTAGAAGTTGCCCTGGGGTCCTTTGTGACCTCGCCAACTATTTACACGCCTTGCTCTTGGAGTGATCTTTGTTGGTCGGCCACTCCTGGGGAGGGTAACAATGGTCTTGAATTTCCTCCATTTGTTTAACTGGGTTCTCTCTTATCTAACTTTTAGGATTGTGTGAAAATCTGATGATGTTTTATGTTATATTTAAGCAGAAATATAGAAAATTCTAAAGGGTTCACAAATTTTCAAGCACCACTGTAATCAAACGCTTCCATCCAGCCCCTGTGAGCTTTATCTCCATCATTCTCCAGCCTTTCAGTTCTATTCCACCAGATCTGTTCTTTAATATCCATGTGTTTAGAGGCAGCCTGTTGATCGTCCTATAAGCTCTTGATGAGCTGTTCTGCCCGACGACCGAGCTCTGATTGGTCAGCCTGATTTTAACAAAGAAATTAGAACAGGCTCCGATTAAGTGTTTTACACAGCGTCACGGTCTGTCAGTTTTGGACTCGGTGTGAAGGGCGGCGTTAATGCTGATGTTGTGCAGAAAAACGGAAGAAGAGCGATGGACAAGCAGTAGAAGATGCCACGCCTGAATGCAAAGTGTCATGGAAAGGTCTGGTGGAGGAGGAAATAATAAGTTTGTAACCAGGTGGAACCCCAGTCATCCTAAGCCAGCTGTGAGATACGATGCCTGCAGTGGCTTTTGCGTCTGCCCTGGGATCTCTGTCCAGAGGAACGTCCTTGAAACACTTGAAAGAAGTATCGACACTTCAGTGATTATGCTTCATGGCTGATAGTGAACCATGTCGCTACAGTTCATAAACTAAGTTGAACTATAGGGACTGGAAATTTATCCAGAGGTGCAAAAAGTTGTTCACTGCCTGGCCTGGACGTAGACGTCAAACAGTGGAAGAAGTTGTGTGTATGAATTTATGTATGAACGTTCAAATATTATCATAGCCGATATGGACGTGGTTCAGGAAAGTGACAGGGACGATAAGCTCAGGAGGGAAAACCCCAGCGTGTGTGTGTGTGTGTGTGTGTGTGTGTGTGTGTGTGTGTGTACAGAGCGACTGTAAATGGCTCCTGGTCCCCAGATGCTCTTGCATTATTAATAGACAGATCTATCACTGGCACGGAGCCTCTCAAATCTTACCGAGGTTCCTCTCGAGATGGAGCCTCTCACAGACATTCTGCAGATACCGGGTGAAATTTCAAACTCGTACTCTTCATTTTAAAAGCAGAGAGCATATTTTTTCCTGGAAAAGACCGAATTAAAGCCATCAGCGTGATGGGACGAGGAGTTTTTTATCCTCAGGTGAAATTACATCGCACTGTCTGACTCAGCAGGACCGTCTGGTACATTCGCGGGAGGGGTGACGGGTACAAAGTGGTGAGAAGGTAAAACATTGATTGTTGTAATAGACCAACGATCGTATCGCTTCACAACAGTAAGGATCACAGTGCTACGAAAGAAGTAAACTGAAAGAAAAGGACGTGCCTGGTAGAAGGGAGTGGAAGCAATAAGGAACGGTCTCATGAAGGACTGGAGGACTGGAGGGAGAAGATTCGTTTTGCTGTAGACTGTACCTCAGTGGTTTGTGACGGGTTTACAGTTGTAATCTTTTAAGGATCTCTGAAGGAACCTGAAAGGTCTTTCTAAAGGGAGTTTTTTGCAAACAGAGATGACCCTAAATAACAAAAAGCTGGGACATGCAAAAAAAACTTTTATACTTTTTTTCTGGTCAACTTCATTTCATTTGTTAATAAACATCCATTCCTGAATTTTAGCCCCTCAAGACAAAAAAAGTTGGGACAGGGCCATTTGGAGGCTAGCAATGAGGTAAAAACGAAATAATGATGTGCTTTCAACAATTCTCAGAACAATTCTAAGTACAAGTGGTATTCTTGGAACGTGATGTTTGTAACCTTACGATAGCCTCTCACTTTTCTCAAGCCATAAGGGTTGATAAGGTAAGCGCTGAAATTTACCAAACACTAAACAGTTTAGTTATTGGGGGAAAAAAAAGTTTAAAAGCCTTTCAAGTGAAGGTTATCCTTAAAATGTGCATAAAGAAAGGATATGTCAAAGCTGTTGCTTCAATCTGTGTTTTAGAAGGAAGTTTTGTGGGTTTTGGAACGCTTGGTTTGATGTTTTTCCTCTGAACGGATTAAACAAAATTTATCAATTCTTTTCCTAAGAAACCTTTATTCAGTCTGCACAGAAGCCAGAGGCCATCAGGTACGATTCTGAGCATTAAGCAGATGCAGTGGAAACACCTATGCTGAAATGATGGACAAGCAGCACAACACACCACGTCATGGATAGCCTAGGAGGAATAATACAAACAAATGTGAGCTTGGAACCAGGTAGAACTAAGCAGGTCTGAACAGGGCCCTGACCTCAGCCAAATAGTTCATCTTCAGGATAGATTTGGAACTCTAGTGACCCTCTAAGGCTTGAATAAGATAAGCAATAGGACTTTGATGTTCAGGAGTCCACATATCATTGGTCACATAATGCATTACTAGGGTTAGCCCACCCACAGGGACCCAGATTCGAGTCCCACCGGTTCCTTCCAGCCAGGTTATGCGTTACATTCAGACAAGATTGTCTGACTTAGGCCACCCAATGAGGTCAGTTCCCGTTTTGAGCCTTGGTCTTCCTAAGGTTTCTTCCTTATAAGGTTTAGAGAGTTTTTCCTTGCCACTTTCTTCCTAGGGTTTTGGCCCTAAATAATAAATAAATTGTAAAGCTGCTTTGAGATAATGATGATCCATGGTTTACTTTGACCAAGTCTAAGACTTAGACATGGGGGACTGGTCATTAAGAGGGGAAGTTAAAATGTGGACAAAAGAGAAATGGTTTTGGCATTTGCCTTTGTTGCAACATGGTGTTTGGCTGCCAGGTCCAGAGATCCCCGGTTCATATTCCAGCCTGGTGGCCACCTGTGTGGAGTTTGCATGTTCTCCCCATCTTGCTACTCCAGTTGTTGGCCCTCCCACATTTCAGCACAGTGTTGGAGTGAACTGTTTTTCCTCAGTAAGGTCCGTGGCCTGGCGGAGTCATCACATAAATAAATTTGTCGCTCCTTCATGTAGATTCCTTGTCCTCTCTGATCCAACATCACCCTGTCACCCGATACCAACCGGCACCTGACTGGCATCATTAGCATTTTAATGGAGGAAGTGACAAAAGGGTGAACGACATTTAACATATTCATTATAAACCCTGACTCCAAGTGCATGATTCATGAGAGCGAATAAAATCGTACTCTAATATAAGATCTGACGCCTGTGGCTATAACCTTGAGGACCGTCAATCAGCTGAGAGATGAAAGCTCTCGTCAGGCCGGCGATGGAATAAATAGCTAAGGGCGAGTCGCTCTCGTTTCTCACGTGTTATAATTGATTTTCCGACACGTAGCTGGTCCGGGAGTCCATCCGTCAGTGGCAGAGGTGCTGCCATAATCACACCTTTTTCGTAACTCTGGAAGCATTCGCTGTTACATTAGCCTGAGGTCAGACAAGATTCTAGGCTGCAATGAAAACCTAAGCGAATAAGCAGAAATTAAAACACATTCTCCTGTCTCCAGGGGGCAGGCTGCACCGCACCAGAGGGTAATAAATCAAAGAGATGTTTTACACGCGAGATTCGTAACACTGCGAGGAAAAATAAATCGTCATCATTTGTCACAGTAATTGTTCTGCCCTTAAGGATTCCCGTGGGAGACAAAATGGGTCATTAGCATAGTGTTTGTCTTCAAATGATCAACCAGCTACAGATTCTCAGCCCTGTTTAGACAGATCTGCTTACAATCATGATAAGTAAAAAAAAAAAAACAACAAGAACCCTGAGATCAACTAACGCATGAACCGTCTCAGTCTCATTCTGTATCCATGAGTGTTCAGATTCTCCACCTTTCATCTCATGAGTGTTTTCACTTAGATTTCAGAACATGGCATAGAAAGAGGTCCAGAACCAAAGGTTTCAGTCTAGACCCAGGATAATATTCATAAAAATAAAGTCAAAAACCAGTTATGATTTCCAGCTCATAATGGTACAGAGCCAGTAAAGAGTCTAATCCAGACTAATTTCTGATCTATCAGTTATAATGTCCGGAAGTCAAGCTGCAGTTCAGAGCCAGTTACAATTTCTAGAACTAAAGATTGCATTCTTGACCTACTTACAACTTCCAGATGTGAAAGGGTCCAGTCCAGAGCCAGTTATGATTACCAGAACTAAAGAATCCAGTACAGACCCAGTTATGGGTCTAGTCCATGGTTTGTCCATCAGAGTGCTTCTCCAATGGCAGTGCATTACACTATTCTGGTTTTAACTGATTACATTAAACACCCAAGGTTTAAATTGAAAATCAGTTCTCTTTTTGCAATCTGAGGCAGTTACAGTGGTTTGATAGTACAAATAGAAATCCAGAGTAGATAGCCTGAGCTTATTTCTATGTTGAGACATTCTTGAGTTATGAAACCAAGAAGATTAGTCAAAATGCCCAGAAAGTGCTGATATTGTGTTCTGAGAGTTAACTAGGCTATATAAATAAAAGTATTGGGACACCTCCACATTAGACCTACAGGATCTTTTCTGACGTCCCATAGGCGTTAATATGGAGACAGTCCCTCTGTAGCTCTAACAGCTTCCACTCTTCTAATAAGGCTTTCTACAAGATTTTGGACCGTGACTGTGGGGATTCATCCAGAAAATAATTTGTAAGGTCAGGCATTGACCATATTCATATTCAGCAAACCCAGGTTCACAAAACCCAGACTCACAAAAACCCAGACTCACCAAACCCAGGCTCACCAAAACCCAGGTTCACCAAAACCCAGGTTCACCAAAACCCAGACCAAATTCAGATTTAGCAAACCCAGGTTCACCAAACCTAGGCTCACCAAACCCAGATTCACCTAAACCAGACTCACCAAACCCAGACCAAATTCAGATTCACCAAACCCAGGCTCACCAAACCCAGATTCTGCAAACCCAGACTCACCAAACCTAGACCAGACTCACCAACCCAGACTCATCAAACCCAGACTCACCAAACCCAGACCAGACTCACCAACCCAGACTCACCAAGCCCAGACTCATCAAACTCAGACTCACCAAACCCAGACCAGACTCACCAACCCAGACTCACCAAGCCCAGACTCACCAAACCCAGACCAGACTCGCCAAACCCAGACCAGACTCATCAACCCAGACTCTCCAAACCCAGACTCACAACAACCCAGACTCACCAAACTCAGAACACCAAACCCAGGATCACCAAATTCAGATTCACCAAACCCAGGCTCAACAAACCCAGACTCACCCATCAGACTGATTCATCACACCAAAGAACATTTCCACTTCTCCAGAGTCCAGCGATAACATGCTTTACATCACTACATCTTGGTGATTTAATGTTTGCATCCTGTACAAATGTTAGCGATGATGTTAATGTGAGAGGAGGTTTGGAACGCTGCAGTATTGATGTGTCCCAATACTTTTGTCCATATAGTACATTACGTAGATGTTTAAGCCCTCAATAGACATTGTGAAATGTATGTGTGTGTTTTGTGAATGAAGAGTGATTATTATTAGTGTTGTTCGTTGCCTGTTTGTTTGTGCAGTGGTTAGATTTTGATAAAGGTCAAATTGAAAGCAAAAACTGAGACAGATCCAGACAGAGGATTAAACAAGATCTTCTGCTCTTGTTTTTTTTTTTTCCTCACAGGCTCTTCAGCCAGTCTGAACAACACTTGACCTTCCATTAGTCCGAGTGCAAAACCTTTGGAGGTTAAGCCACTGCTGTTGGTTTGACTGCCTTTTATTCTGGGAGTGTGATATGCGACGCTTTGCGTTTTCTCCTGAAAGGGAACAGAAAATGTTTCATACTTACGCAAGAAGAAATTAAGAGCGCTCTCCAAACCGTCATCTTTCTTCCCCGATGTACAAACAATATAAGCGAATCCTCAGAAATACACAGTGTATTCCTCCGAGTCCAGTTACGTAGCTTTAATAAACTCGTCAGTGATTTATTTGTCCTGCTAAGAGTAATGGTTAAGATTTAAAAAAAATCTGCTGATGTTGGTTTTGTTCTCTGAGCTTTTTTAAACAGAACATCAGCTCTAAGGGAAATAAAAGTTTGTGAACCTGCACTGTACAATGACCTGGATTTCTTTGCTTCTTCTAAGTCCTAAAAATAGACTTTCTGTGAAAACAAAAACAGTCCAGTCTGGAGAAGGATGTGAGCTTTTCTGTTTGAAATCTGAAGGACCTTGTTTTAGAGAGATTTTCCTCCACCAGGCTCCACAGTTTGGACATTTTGATGTGACTTACATTCGGTACCTGAAGTAATCAGTTCTTAACTTATTTGGAGATCAGTGCTTTTCTCTTTTGTGTGCTTTAAACCACAGCAGTGGACGCTGTGCTCTGGGTGTGACCATTGCAGGATGTTTACTCCTGAGTAGTAGAAGCAGGGCTGAATTTGCAGCAGTGTGTCTTACTGTGGGTGATGTATAGCCTTCATGAAGCTCTAAAAGTTTAAGATGCTTTGAACGAGACACGGTTCTCCACAATCTGCCCCCATAATCGTATCTGTTATTTTGGCTATAGATCAGGCTCTATAGCCAGCTTTCCATCCAGACATTTTGCAAAAGTTATGTGCGTTTAGAAAACGTTGGCAGGAAAATTATGCAAAGAAACTTTCCATAATGTAGGCTACCATGATTAAGGGTGCCATTGCAGTTCAGAGTTGCCAGGCAGGACGAGCAGCGGCCCACCTAATGAGGGCTGAAATCTTCCTGCCACCCCGACGGCGGCCACCATACCTCTGGGAGAACACAGCACACAGCCATTCGTCAGAAAAGCTTTGGATTCGGCATTTCATAAAGCTCAAAGAAAAGCTGTGCCCCATAATTGGGCCATCCATAGGGCCAGTCGGTTCCAGCCACCAGCTACCCGTGCCAACTGAAAAAAGAATTGCCATCGCTTTACCCTAGGAGTGTAGTTCTTGTATGGAGTATGGAGCAGTGGGCAAAATGTTTACCATCGTAAGTCGATTGCATCATAATCTGAGGAGTTTAGATATACAGTATTATAGCGTATCCTACCTTAAACGTTCTTAAAACACTTATGCTAAGCTAAAATCATTCACATAAAGCTTATTTTATTTTAAAAAAGTGTTGAATGTCTCATGTCATTTATTAAATAATGTATTAAAGAGTAAGAGAAAAACAAAACTAAATGGTTAGTGCGCTGGATCTGGCAACCCTGACGTTAAACACAGCATCTGCAAAAACACTTTTTGCGGAGACTCTGAAATAGGGAGCAGTAGGGGTGAAATAGGAAGAGCAAACGTGAGGAGTAACAATAATCAAAACATTTTATTAGAACGGATTCTATGTAGAACACTTCCTGAAATGGTAGAAGGTTTATGTAACATAAATTCAACCCGATCTAACGCTGGAGCCTCTTCAGCATGGCACATTTCCATAAGTATAAGCATGAACCTCTGCTTTTCAATTGGATCCTACAGAGGAAGACGAGTCCCTGCTTTTGTCTGGAAGAGAGCTGGTATCCAGCCGTACGGATTTTAACAATCTGCGGATGAAATACACCCACAGTCCTCATTACAAGCGAAGTGTAATAGGACACTTCAGGGGAGCGAGAGCTTCGGGTCTAATTTTACTGACTGCACAACGACCAGTAAGTTCAGATGAAAGACGGCAAACCACACAAAGCGAGACAGAAAGAACGCGAGAGCGGCCCTTAGAGAGGGAAACAACCACTGCGCTGAATAAAGAAGCATTTCAGAAGTGTGAAACGTGGACATTTTTCCTGGGATGAGCTGAAGAATATCATACATATTAATGGAGTGTGAATGGCTTGTTAAAGGAGATGTTTTATAAAATTCACAGTCATTATTGGTCACAGGAAACACTTTACATTCTAACCCTTTAAATGATACCATATGTAAGTCATTCATGTATAACTTCATTAACAACGTTCTACGGATACTGGGCACTGATCACACATTTTAAAAACAAAGAAATGTTTAGATATACGTTATAGCCAATGTTTTTTTCTGGTCAAAAACAAATTCCATCCAAAAATGTGGATGTTAGAATGGAGTTTGATTCTTTCCTGCTACAACAGACTTCAGTCTTACTCTGAAAGACTTTCACGTGATTTTGGAACGTGACTGTGGGCTCGCAGTTGGTATTCCAATTCATTTCAAAAGTGTCAGAGGTCGAGGGTTGAATAAGCAGTACGGAATTTTCTGACCTTACAGCTTAGGGGCTCTCCCGGGATCTCCAGTGAGAGGTGAGAGGTACCCATATTGGGTTCAACTTTTAACTTTGCTCCATTCATGTTAAGGTTTCTGTGGTGATGCCACACAATTTTAGTTTTGGCAGGGATACTGGTACTAGGTAGGCAATAAGTTTTGCGTCTGCTCATGTCTGCAAAAATGTTGTTCTGTGACTAGAAAAGGGTTATAACATATCCTAACCAGAGCTGGGTGAAACCCAGACAGACTGCATGGACAGAAAGGCAACTGGTAGACAAAGTTAGTAGGGTGGACTAAGGGTCATGGATCCTATTTAGAAGGTCCTGTTCAAGAGCTGGGCCATTTGAAGATACTTATATGAGACTGGCAGCTACATGTATCTTAGATGGTACAGGCAATCCCGAAAGGACTACAAGTACATGAGAATTCCACTATCAAAGTCTCAGACTCTCTGTGATTGGATAACATCTCAGTCTCTGAGCCTGTGACTGGATACAGTATCAGACTCTCTGATCAGATAAAGTCTCAGACTCTCTGCGATTGGACAGAGTCTCGGTCCCTCTGATCGGATGGCATCTCCATGCTGGATGGATTAAAAGCCTTTCTATAATTAGAAACAATCCCAGGCTTGCCGCGATCAGATGAAGTCACCCACACCTATTCCTTATTCATGAACGTCTCGGGTTCATCCTAGGTAAGAAGGATATTTTTTTTCGGCTAAGAGTTGGCCAGTGCTGCAGGAGTCCTGAGTTCTTCACTCCAAACAAGATTACTTTCCCTGTGAAGCTCCACACCTTGCCGTAACCAATGTTCTGTCAGTCACATAAATGAAACCAGGAGATGAGCCAAATGTGAAGCAAATACAAATCTGTGAGGAAACTTCTGAATTTCTTTAAGGAGATGTGGAAGAGCGAGATGGGATCTGCCACTCTTATTTACCCAGGAAAGAGCAGACGAGTGGAGGCTAGTGCAGAAGAAATACCAGCATGCTAACACAAACCTTACACAGAAAAACAGAGAGAGAGAGAGAGAGAGAGAGAGAGAGAGAGACAGAGAGGGAGAGAGAGACATAGGAAGCACTACATCAAACTGACTGCCAGTTAAAAGAGAGAACTGGGGAACTCTCAGAGGTAATTGCACTGCCGGAAGCCAAAACCTCACCCAAATTCTGTGAAACCGGATACTCTTTAAACTCTGCCAACATTGTGCATGGCACCCCGTGCTGAACCACTCTCTCTTTTGCTTGTGTATCTAAAAAAACATTTAGTATAACTCCTGCAGAACACAGAGAGACACTATTAATATTCAGACATGAGGACCATTAATAATTTGGGATGGTATTTCAATCATGTCAAAACCAAATTTGAGTTTAGAGTAGAATTTTGGAGGCATTTGGTACCAAGTATGCAACACTCTGAAAACTGTGGTTTTAATTCCATTACCAAAGGATCTAATTTCAGTCCAAAATGAAAAACTTCCAGTAGCAGCATCTTAACACCAGTACCCAGGGTCAAAGATCCAGTTCCAGTGCCAGTGGTTCCACTTCAAGAACCAAGGGTTAAAGTACCCAGAGTCTGTTTCATTACCACAGTTAAATCTTTCAAAGGTTTCACCATCCATCAAGGATAAAGACTTTAGCACCAACGTTTCCTGTTCCAGTACCAGAGCCTCACCTACCAATATTCAATTCGAAAGCCTCCAGTCCAAAATGGACTTGAGTGTTTGAGTTGAAGGCAACAGGACATCTTTTTTGGTTCTTGAAGATGTTTCACCGCTCATCAGAAAGGCTTCTTCAGTCCTAAAAGCTGATTGGAAGTCCCAGATATTTAAGTTCTAGTGGATTTTGACCTTGGAAGTGGTCCTCAGACTCACTGCACCACCCTGACATCATGTGAGTCATTAAGTCTCACATGGGTCGAGGTACAAATGGGAGATACACTGCCTAGGAAGGGAATCTCAAGGAAGGGTGAGTCTAGGAAAGGTGTTGCTCAGTCTGAAGTATACTCGCATGTTATGCTTGTTTCAGATTCTTCCAAGTTTCTCAGACAGTCCTGCCACATATGGGACGAAGATGTTGTTCCACCTATCCGTTCCTCAGTGGTTCATGTCTGAGGTTCTTCTCTGTATCCCTGGGGTTCACGAAGGCTAATTTGGGGTAGCCACATGTTTTAAGAACTCTTTATGTATATGTGTGTGTGAGTGTGTGTGTGTGTGTGTGTGTGTGTGTGTGTGTGTGTGTGTGTGTGTGTGTGTGTGTGTTCACTATCTTTTCCTTCTGTCTTAAAGGGAATGTTCTCTGCCTGGTGGTGTAAGGTCCTATCACCCAAAGTTTGTGTTCCAGAGTGTGGTGGGTGTCGGAGCACAGGTACTGGTCTGTGTGTTTGGGTTTCTGGTGAACCTTGATGTTGAGGCTTTCATCATTCTCACTGAGCACACCACAGTCCAGGAATGGTAGCCTCTTTTTTCTTGATGTCTTGTGAGGTTAGGGAGGTTCAAAACAACAATTTAATGCAAACCTTTAATATAATTTGGAAAGAGATGTTGGAGAATATCTGCATCCTACCCTCTATTCCTCCAAACTTCCTTCATATCCATCCTAAATGCATTATTTGTGTAGAATACGAAGTTTTTCTCTCCACCTTAACTATCCCAAAACCATGACGAAAAATTCAGGAATGCAGAGAATGTAGACCTTCAACATCTCATAAAGCTTTCCATTAACCTGGAGTTAAATACCAAAAATGACTCAAAATCTCCACAATCCAGAACCTGATTTATTTGAGCCCGTCTCCGTCATCATTCCCACAATCGATGGGCTAATTCTCAGGCTAATAGCTATCATTATGCAGTTGGCTCCTGGGTTTGATCTATTGATACAAAGCTAATTACATTTCTCAGATCCAAAAAATGAAGCCGCTCTAAATGATTGCGAAATTGAGGTCAAGTTCAAGTGGAGTTAAACATCTGAGAGACTTCAATTAGATTGATCAGTCTAAACACAGGCAACAAAAACACCTGTAAACTAGCACCCAACGATCATAACACTGTTAGATAGCAGGACAAACTGCAGCTCTTCACACCTGAGCATTCATACGGAGACCTAAATGCTGCTATTAACTAGGTTTTTTTACCTTTATGGCCCTCACTAAAGTAATGAGCCTCTGGAAAATGGGTCATATGAAGGCGGGTAACTGCCCTTGGCATTGCCATGCTCTGTTTTTGAGCCAATGAGAAGACATTTGAAAGCATTAGTTTGGATTTAAATGATTTAGGTGAAGCTCTTAATGAGTAGCCTGATCCTTTCAATGAGACAAGGTTCATCACAATTACAAACCAGGATTTGGATTTAAGCTGGAAAGGCCAATAAAAAATAGTCAGTACTTTAAATCAAAGGTCCCGGACTCTTAATGGAGTCACAACTTGACTGAAGAGCAACGAGACTGAAGACCAGTTGAGTCCCATCACCAAAAATGCTGGAGCAGCTTCTAGCTGGGTTTGGTTTGATGGATCAGTCTGAAATGTTACGGGAGAGTTATACAGCATCAGCAGCTCCGCCGTTCCAGCAGCTCCTTCTTTCTGATTTCCTTCACGGCATTTGCTGGTGTTAAACTCGGCGTCTCTCATTAAATACCATCCACGATGGATCGGAGCTTCATTCATGGATCTGTTAAGTCCAGCTCTTATTAACCCGACCGAGCTGCTGATGATCTAGAACTCTAACTTTAACATTTCTGAGAACATTCACATTAAGAGCTTCAGATAAAAATAATTATGGAAATTATAACAGGATCCTGTTTCTTCAGTTGGTTGAATAGTAGATCTTAGAAACAGCCTGCCTCATAAATCAGACCCATTTTATTTACTGAATGGAAATAGATTTTCTTTTTAACAAATTAAAGCATATCAAACGATATATTTGTGTTTGTTGAATTGACTGTTAAGACTGACGCCCATAGTCTGATGGTGATGTTTTAGCAGCGGGGGAACGAGAGAATGAAACCATTTTACCTCAAACAATGGTGATAAACAAATCGTTTTTATTTCAGTCCTCTTTATCCTAAATCTAACAGCCCCACCACCTTCTCACTGAGTCTTTAACCTTGAATAAGGTCTGGCTGTCTTGCTTTAAACAATAATCAATCCAGAACCCCAGAGCAAAGCTTAGATATACTTTACCTCTACAGTTCCGAAATCATGGCATTATTAGTCGAGGCCGAGGCCCATGCTCGCTAAATACTGAATGTAATAACTAACAGCGTTCCAAATAATTGGATCTCGTATCTCATGCGTTGGTTAACTCCTTTTGATTAAGCCTCCACGCTGTGACACAGAGCAAAGCGACAGCAAGTGGCGAGCTCCATTATCTGGTTTTCCCAAAACGACCTGCGCACCTGTTTCTCCACGTCCGTGTCGATTCTCATCAGGCGCTTTCATTAGCTAATTCACTCTGATGCGTCTCTGCCTTCTTAATAACCTGATACATAATCTATTGTGACAGGATAATAAAAGATGTAAAAAAGAGACACAATTAGATTTATCGGCAGAGACGAAGATGCGCTCTGACTGAAGCCCTTATCAGCTGCACCGTGCCACCCGCGCCATCTACCTGCCAGCCTTTATGTAAATTATGGGTACTATCAACTGTAACAGGAGTCAAACAACACTGAACAAAGTTTGTGAGCTTAATAAATAAAAAAATAAACAAACAGCCAAGGCCAATGTGTCAAAGCAAAACTGCTTTTCTTTCAGACCAACCAAAAAAGCTCTTCTGCAGTGATTTAACAAGGAGGGTAACCCCCCGAGAACTTTGATACTCCCCACAATTGGGAGTTTGTTATGTCTGCAAGAAATTCAGTAAAAGCTGTGCACAAATCCCCAGAACACACAGCCAGATTCAGAAGGGTGGTCAAAGCAAACTGCATTTGAATAAAGTGCCAAAACTTTTGCACACACTCCGTTTGATTTCATTTTTAGAAAGGCAGCACAATGTCAATTGACCAGGGGTGAACAAACTTTTGCAGACTGTACCATCACCTATCTGTCTAGAGTAACGGGGCAGAGGAGACGGCCGGTCTCGCCAGAGTATTGACGAGACAACACATGGTGGCTGAAGATCAGCGTCTGCGATTTAGTGCGTCATTCTGTAATATCAACAGTCTGAAGGAGCTCAAGGGCAGAGAAAACACAAGATCTCATGAGAAAGAATCCACAGAGACGCGGTAGGCAGAACAAAAGAGCGCACCTCCGAGGGCGAGAAGTAAGAATAACAACACCGGCTGGAGAGTGAAAATGAACACGTGGCAAAAAGCATGCTGGAAGTGAAAAACAGAAACGTGGGACCAGTGTGAAAGTGTAGGACTAGAAGCTCGTAAAGGCTGTTGAAAGAGTCTGAACAAACAAAGGCATCAATCCATCGTGGGGCATACACACACTCTCACTCACACACTAGGGGCACTTTAGAGACACCAATTAACCTAACACATGTGTCTTAGAAACCGGAGCAAACCGGAGTAAAGCCCTAATCAAGCAAGCCTGGAGCGACAGTGGCAAGGAAAAACTCCCGAAACATACAGTCGTGCTTGAAAGTTTGTGAACCCTTTAGAATTTTCTATATTTCTGCATAAATATGACCTAAAACATCATCAGATTTTCACACAAGTCCTAGAAGTAGATCAAGAGAACCCAATTAAACTAATGAGATAAAAATATTATACTTCGAATTTTAGCCCATTCCTCCATACAGCTTCAGCTCTGGGATGTTGGTGGGTTTCCTCACGTTAGGTTCTTATGCTGGAATGCAGTGTTTTCCTTTCTCCAAACATAACGCTTTTCTTTTAAACCAAAAAGTTCTATTTTGGTCTCATCCGTCCACAAAACATTCTTCCAATAGCCTTCTGGCTCGTCCACATGATCTTTAGCAAACTGCAGACGAGCAGCAATGTTCTTTTTGGAGAGCAGTGGCTTTCTCCTTGCAGCCCTGCCATGCACACCATTGTTGTTCAGTATTCTTCTGATGGTGGACTCATGAACATTAACATTAGCCAATGTGAGAGAGGCCTT
>JAJAGP010005301.1:0-35361 GCA_025084515.1 Ancistrus triradiatus
AACTTGCACAATCAGTGGCTGACTAAATCCTTTTTTGCCCCACTGTATTTTACTTAAGAATTATAACAAATTCCTATATTAATTGTTTATTTATGTACTAGTAGAATATTATCATTATTCTGTTGCACTCTAGTGCAGTCAGTTTTTCTTCTTCTGCCCAGCTGCTCACACAAGCCAATCAACACTTTGGAGCCACGAGCAGAGGCGGGAGTTAAATGGCAGAAGTCCGTCACTCACTCGAAAGCTCACTACCTTAACGTAGTCTGTTCTACCTCAGTTGATGTGTTTAGAGACTTTTTGTGCAAGTTACTCATGTTTATGTGTACGATTTTCCATTACTTATTTGAACAAGCTGTAAATGATGTGTAGTGTACATGCCTGTCCTATTGTAAGTAGTACTCCTTTGTTTGTCCTACAACTCTCGTTGAGTCTCTGTTTCACCTGGCTGATTTTCCGGGATTGTTCGTAATACTGTCTATCGATGCATTTTCCAACAAAATTGCAGTAGCTGTTTTGCGTCGCTTATTTTGACCAGGAGTGCCCACTATATGTAAAGCCAAGCCACCAGAACAAACTGTAAATCATGCATGGGCATATTGTTTATTTCATTATAGCATAATGCACTTGTGTGACGAGGTTCCTGCTCTGTGTATGTCACCAAGCGTCAGGACGGCTGTCTTTGCGCTTTGAAGCAGTTGCCAGAGAGACTCTGAGACTGAAACGTTCTGTAATGAAGCTACGTAACCGGGTTCACCGCCGTGCTTACTGGCAGGATGACAGAACTGGAGCAGTACCTACGTCTGGGCTGACTTTTATCTCAACAAAACAACATGTCGCGCAGTCTGGGTATACACACAATATGATTTGAACCGATGCCTAATTTCCATTGCTGTATATTCCACCGCGTCAGTTAGAGATCGGGTGTTGACTGGCCTTATATTAAAGGGCACGGATAGAACCCAATGCCTTACTTCTTTTTGGATCAGCACGGACAGTAATCTGACTGGAATCATGGTCCAAAACCATAAGTCGTAGGTCCAAAAGGTCACGGCACACTAGAGAATCGACTAGACTAGTACAGAAGACACTGTATAGTTTCAGGCCAATGGAAAAGCATCTAAAGCACAGAGGTAGTCGAAATACTCTGAAGGTGAAACACTCCACTCTCCTCCTCCCTCCCAGGCAACTCCACACTCTCATTTTCAACCCACAAGGAGGCAGCACATGCTCACATGGACTAAGGCATTCTTTTAAGAATGGCTTTTTGAAAAATTGCTTTGTGATCATTGGTGATCACTGCTCATTTACAACATCAGTAAAAGTTGGGGCAGTTTGAAAAAAAACACAGTGTCCCTTACATTTACTTTGACTTTAATTTCATTTGCAGGCAGTGTGAACCTGAGATATGTTATGTTTTGTCTGGTCAACATCATATCAATTGTTAATACACATCCGTTCCATTTCAGGCCTGCAACAGATTCCAAAAAAGTTGGGACAGGGCAATTTAGGTCTATTAATAAAGTAAAAAAAAAATTTTAATTTATAATTTGGTACAAAAGGAGCATCCATGAGAGTCTTTGAGGAGCAAAGATGGGCATCGGATCTCCAGTTTGTCAACAAATGCGTAGGAAAATTATTGAAATGTTTTAAAAACGAAATATTAGGAAGTATGATGTGCATATTTCTACCCCTATAGTGCATAATATTAAATGATTCAAAGAAGCATAAAGATTACTTTGGCAAACTTTTGTCAAGAATTGTAATAGAGTGACAGGCACAAATGGTCAAATGGCACTTAAAATATTATTGTGCAAAAGATAGACTTATAAACTCATGCAGAGTTACATTCACAAAGGGCACTTAAAATGTTACTTTGTAAAAAATGCATATATGTGTGTGAGCCATCCATGGGGTCTGAAATGAGAAACTGTAAAAAGTTCCAGTGCTTTTTAGATGGCCATCACTTTGCCAGCACAGCTTTAAAGTGCTGTGGCATATAATGGCACCATTCCTAGGCTGTTGTGGTGATATAACACGTTTGTATCACCGTACGTCTTTCAGAATGTTACACCCAGAGGAGCAAGCGTCAAGAAAGATGAGGACGGTTTCAGAAAAAGCTGGAGGGAAGGTGAGAAATCTTTCAACACCTCACTCAAAACTCTTCTGGAATGAAAGGGCAACTGTCAGTGCGTCGAGGTTTTGGGGAGGTCAGCTTGCCATGGAGGAGTGAGTGCTATTTTAAACAGACTTTATGATGCGTAAACAGGACAGAAAGAGAGAGAGAGAGAGAGAGAGAGAGAGAGAGAGAGAGAGAGAGAGAGAGAGCAGTTTTTATAGATATATCTATATCCAATGTACTCTCCTATCATAAAGCCAATTTAGTCTGTAACTGAGAACATAGCCGTATTAATCCCCGTCGGGCTATTTCTAAAAACACAGGCAGGATTGCGTTAATATAAAAATGACATCCCTTCAATACTCTGGCTTCTCTATCAACTGAGATCTTGGCTTTTGTTGAAATTAAAAAGATGAGATATATTGTAAGAGCCTTGAGGTGGTGAGAGGGAAAAGAAAGAAGGATGTCAGGCAGCAAGAGACGACCTTCGCTTTAGAAAATTAGACGAACGAGAATTTCAGCCGCTGGAGAACGAGAAAGCCGTGAACAGAGGACGAATTGAAAAAGACGCCATGCCACAGATCTCACTTTGTTTTTTTTAAAAAGAAAGATGAAAAGGACGAACAAAGAAAAGTGAAAGAGTTGACCATGGAAGACGCCGAGTGACCACCGTACGTTCTGGCGAATGAGTTTTCATTTCCAGTTTCACTCCACTTCAGAATCCAATTGACTTCATTTACACCCCAGCCAAGTTTCCATCCACCTGATATCATGCAAAAGTTTCAACATTCCTGGATGCACATCCTTACATTGACACACTATTACCATTTGGAGGATGGTTTCACAGTTGGGCAGTCAAGCCAAGAAAATGAGATATCAAGTCTGGACCCACCTCTGTTTGTCTGTGTTTCTATCCACTATCTTAATAGCCTATTATACATCTGAATGTAGCATGACCCTCAAATGGCAGATTCCATTTAAACACAGCAGTGTTTGGTAGTAGCTGGATTAAGAACAGATCTAGCTAAATAGATGGTAGGTACAAACAAGACATTATATTTATCAGATCTTACTTGGCTTGAATTGGTGTGGATTGGTGTTGATATAGGTGTTGGCTTGTTTTGGTCTCAATTGGTATTGACATTGGCTGACCTTGGTCTTAATTGGGATGGGTCTTAGCATGTCTTGCGTTAGTTGGTATGGACTTTGGCTTGCCTTAATCTAAGTTGGTAGAAGCCTTTTCTTGTCTTGGTCTCAGTTGATATAGGTATTAGCTTGTATTAATCTCTTTATGAATAGGTATTTCCATGCCTTGGTTTCAGTTTATAGTGGTCTTGGCTTGTCTTGGTCTCAGTTTGTCTCATATCTTCACCTTGACTTGGTCTCAGCTGATAGAGGTCTTGGCATGTCTTGGTCTGATATGGTATGGATCTTCATCTTGTCTTGGTCTCACCTGATACATTTTTAGCTTGTCTTATTCTCTATTTTTATGAGTGTTGAATTATTCATAGGTCATAGCTTGAATTGGTTTAAGTTATTATGGTTATGGCTTGCCTTCTTCTCAGTTGTAATAGACCTTGGGTTTTCTTGATCTCAGTTGGTATGGGTCTTTTCTTAACTTGGTCTCAGTTTAAGCATCTTCATCTTGCATCTTCCTCTTGTCTTGGTCTAAGCTGATATGTTTGGCATGCCTTGGTCTCAGTTGTTGTGGGTCTTGAATTTCCTCTTTCTTAGTTGAAACAGGTCATGCCTTGTCTTGGTCTCAGTTGGTTTAAGTCTTGGCTTGTTGTTGTATTAGTTGGTACTGACCTTGGCTTCTCCTGATCTCAGTTGGTATCAGCCATAGCATGTCCTGATCTTAGTTAGTATGGGTCTTGGCCATCTTGGTTGTCAGCTGGAACAGGTCTTGGATTTTCTTGTTTGCAGTTGTTAGGGGTCTTTTATTATCTTGGTCTGAGTTGGTACTGGTCTCTGTTGGTATGGATCGTCATCTTGTCTTGGTCTCAGCTCATACAGGTCATGGTGTGTCTTGGTCCCAGTTGGTTTAAGTGTTGGCTTGTCCTTATATTATTTAGTAATGACCTTGAATTGTCTCGATCTCAGTCAGTACAGGTCTTTACTTGCTTGGTCTCATTTAGGTGGGTTTTTGTCTTTTCTTGATCTCAGCTAATATACGGACCTGGTTGAATCAGTTAATCTTGTTTTCAGCCAGAACATGTCTTGGTCTTGTCTTTGACTTAAATGTTTTCATCTTAAATGTTATGGCCATGGCTTGTCAAGAAACATACCACGTGAGACCAACAGAAGTCAAGAACCAAACCAACTGGGACCAAGACAATACAAGCAAAGACCTATTACCTACTGAGCTCAGGACAAGACCAAGACCCATAACGAAGTCTGCTTGGCCAAGACAAGCCAAGACATTCCAAGCCAAGCCAAGCCAACCCAAGATTTATACTGTCTGAGATTAAGACAAACCAAGTCAAGACCATACCAAATAACACCAAAACAAGACTTTCAATCCTAACTGAAAACAAAACATGATTGTACCTTTGTATCAGTTGGTATTGATCTTGGCTTATTTCAGCTGATATCAGCCATGGCATCTCTTGATCTTAGTTAGTATGGATATGCTCTAGGGTGGAATAGGTCTTGACTTTTCTTGACTCAGTTAGTGTGTACCAGTTGGTATGGGTCTTTGGTTCAATTGGTATGGGTCACAATCTGGTCTCAGGTTCAAATGGTATAGGTCTTGGTCTTGTCTTGGTCACAATTCCAACACTAGTGCAGTAAATCATGATAAGTCTGCTCTTGAGACACTTTACTGTTTAAATATAGTCTTTGTTGTGTCAAATCACTCACTATGCTATTACTGCGCTATAATTCATGTGTCTTATTTATCAAACAGATTTATTGAAGCCCAGTGATAGCTCTAATGCAGTTCACAGTTCTGACGACCACTTAGAAATCAGATATGTGCTGAAACCTGAACGCTCATATTGTCAGAGGAAAGGTAAATACACAAACTGTGAGTGTGAGTAAAGTGACAGACACATAAACAAGGGAGAAAGCAAAAGCGTTAGATCGAGAAAGCATTCACGCTCTGTCTTTATTGAGATCACAGGTTTACACCTGCCTAGCAGCTTTTGATGGATCTGAGAGCTGAAAAGATGAAGAAAAAAAAAAAAGTAAAGAGTGTACTCCGAACATCATACTTCAAAGACGCACACTCACTCACGAGCATTAGGCAACTGCACATAGCACTTCACGCTTGATGCTTTTATAATGTCTAATAAGCGATGGCGCTACATTTGTCTGTCAGACACCTATCATTGCAAACTTTCAGATGGGAGTCTTTTCATAAACCTTGTTTGTAGCTCAGTCACATTTATCTAATTCCAGTGAGAAGGTCGTTCCATCCACTTAGATCTGGGTAATGCAGCTGTGACAAAGACCAAGACCCATAACAAATAACAACAAAACAAGCCACGACCAATACTAATTGAGCCCCAGGGAAGCCAAGACTCATACCAAGAAAAGAGAAAGACCTATTCCAAATAAAATCAAGACAAGCTGGAGACCTGTAACAGATGAGAACAAGGAAAAAACAAGACAAGTCAACAATACCAACTGAGATCAAGACAAAGCAAAACTCATACTAACTTTGACAAAAACAATCTAAGATCCACACCAACATAGACCAATACAAGCCAAGCCACTACTCATAACAATTTAGACCAAGTCAAGACCCAAACCACTTGAAACCAACACAACCCGAGAACCATACCAACTGGGACCAAGACAAGACAAGCCAAGACCTAAAACTACTGAGCTCAGGACAAGACCAAGACCCATAATGAAGTAGGCTAGGCCATGACAAGCCAAGAAATTCCAAGCCAAGCCAACCTAAGACTTATACCATCTGAGATACAGACAAAACCAAGTCAAGACTCAAACCAAATAACACCAAAACAAGTCTGAGTGCAAAACATGATTCAAGGCATATACCAAATTAGATTGAGACAAGTCCTAGATAAATGGAAAACGTATGCCAAATGAAACCAAAATAAGCCAAGAACCTAAACCACGTGAGACCAACACAAACAAGTCCCATGCTAACTGAGAACAAGTGAAGCCAAGATCTATACCGACTGCCTCAAAGGCAAGCTAGGACCTGTAACAACTGAGACCAAGACAAACAAAGACCTATACCAATTGAGACTAAAACAATCCAAGAACCATACCAACTGAGACAAAGCCATGCCAAGATCCATACCGACTTTGCCAAAGGCAAAAACATAGGATCTGTAACACAGCTGAGACAAAGCCAGCCAAGACCTATACCAAACTGAGACAAAGGCAATCCAAGAATCATTCCAACTGAGACCAGACATTCCAAGATCTATTCCAACTGTGTCAACGACAAGCCAAGATCTATAACAAATGAGATCGAGACACATACCAAAAATAGACCAAGACAAAGACCTATACCAACTGAAAACTAAGAGAGATCAACATCTATAGCAACTGAGGCCAAGAAAAAGACCAAGAACGGTAAAAGCTGAGACTATAACCATGCCAACTGAGGTCATGAAAACTGACAAGAAAGGTTCCAAGAAAAGTACCATACCATCTGAGACCAAAATAATCCAAGACCTATAACAAACTGAGACTAAGGCAAGCAAGGACCCATAACAACTGTGTCAAATATAAAGCTATGATTTAACACCAACTGCGATCAAGGCACATACTAAATTAGAACTAAAGAAGAGCAAGACTCTTTATTATATGAGACCAAGAACAAGACTAAGACAAGGCAAACAACCACACCAACTGAGGCAAAAAACAAGCCAAAACCTATACCAACTGAGATCAAGACACAAAGCAAGAACACCAAGACAAAACTAAGGGCCCATACCAATCAAGACCAAGGTAAGCAGAGACCTGTACCAACTGAGTACAAGGCAAACAAAGACCTATACCAACTGAAACGAAAGACAAGCCCAAGATCTACAGTCATGCTTGAAAGTTTGTGTGACCCTTTAGAATTTTCTAGATTTATTGCATAAATATTACCTAAAACATCATCAGATTTCCAGAAGTCCTAAAAGTAGATAAAGACAAAAGCAAACTGCAGACGAGCAGCAATGTTCTTTTTGGAGAGCAGTGGCTTTCTCCTTGCAACCCTGCCATGCACACCATTGTTGTTCAGTGTTTTTTCTTCTGATGGTGGACTCATGAACATTAACATTAGCCAATGTTAGAGAGGGCCTTCAGTTGCTTAGAAGTTACCCTGGGGTCCTTTGTGACCTCACCAACTATTAGACGCTTTGCTCTTGGAGTGATCTTTGTTGGTCGAACCACTCCTGGGGAGGGTAACCATGGTCTTGAATTTCCTCCATTTGTACACAATCTGTCCCTGACTGTGGATTGGTGGAGTACAAACTCTTTAGAGATGGTTTTGTAACCTTTTCCAGCCTGATGGGCATCAATAACTCTTTTTCTGAGATCCTCAAAAATCTCCTTTGTTCGTACCATGATACACTTTCACAAAACGTTGTTGAAGAGCAGACTTTAATAGATCCCTGTTCTTTAAATAAAACAGGGTGCCCACTCGCACCTGATTGTCATCCCATTTGATTGAAAACAATTGACTCTAAATTTCACCTTTACATTTAACTGCTACTCCCTAGAGGTTCACATAATTTTGCAACTACTTCACTAATATGTAATATTGGATGATTTTCCTCAATAAATAAATTACCAATAAGGTATAATATTTTTGTCCTCATTTGTTTAACTGGGTTCTCTTTATCTGCTTTTAGGATTTGGTGTGAAAATCTGATGATGTTTTAGGGTCATATTTATGCTTAAATCTAGAAAATTCTAAAGGCTTTACAAAGTTACTTTTTTCGGGACAAAGTCCTACTGTATACCAACTGAGACCAAGACAATCCAGGAACCTTAACAACTTTGTCAAAATATAAAAACTAGGATTTATACCAACTGAGATCAAGACACATACAAATTAGACCAAGACAAGAAACAAGACTCATACCATATGAGACCAAGATAAGACCAAGACCCATAACAATCAAGACCAAGAAAAGCCAAGACCTATACCAGCTGTGACCAAGGGACAAGACTAAGGTCCATACCAATCAAAACCCAAGGTAAGCAAAAGACCTATACCAACTGAGTCCAAGGCAAACAAAGACCTATACCAACTGAAACTAAAACAAGCCAGGACTTATACCAACTGAGATCAAGACACATAGCATATGAGACCAAGACAAGACTAAGGCCCATACCAGTCAAGTGAGTGCCAACTGAGACCAAGACAAGAGCAAGACTCATAGCAAAGACTAAGACGAGACTGAGCTCATATCAGTAAAGACCAATACCAAATGAAGCTAAGACAAGCCAAGACCTATGCCAAATGAGAACAAGGCAAGCCAAGATATATACCAACTGAGACCAAGACCCAAACCACATGAGACCAGCACAAACTAAGTCCCATTCCAACTGAGAATAAGTAATGTATACCTACTGAGACAAATACCTACTGTGTCAATGATAAGCTAAGATTTATACCAACTGAGATCAAGACATAGAATAAATTAGACCAAGACAAGTCAAGACCCATACCAACTGAGAACAAGACAAAAGCAAGGCTCATAACATGAGAACAAGACAAGAAGTCCCAAATCAAAACGAAGACCACCCAAGACTCAAACCAACTGAGAACAAGACAAGAGCAAGGTTTCTAGCATGAAACTAAGACAAAAAGTGCCATAACAATCAAAATCAAGACAAGCCAAGACATATATCAACCGAGAATAAGATAAGAGTACGACTTGTATCAATGAGAAAAAGCCAAGACAAATGCCCATACCAATCAAGACCAAGAGTCGTACCAACTGAGGCCAAGACAAGTCAGCACTTATACATCATACCCCATAACTTCTTAACTCCTTTGTAAGTCACTCTGGCTAAATCCAACAGTGAGGTCAAAACAAACCCAAAGTAAGGCAGAAAACCAAAATAAAAGCTTTCTAATCAGAAACACCCATTTAACTTTATAATGTTGAAATATGCTGACTAATGACGATACGATGACTGCTCTCAGGTAGATATTTATTCCAGTAGTTTTAGTATTCCGGGAATGAAATAGCATTCACCGTGGGACAATTTATTCGTCGAATAATTTTGGTATGAGACACACAGAGAGGGACAAGCAGTGAGAGGTATATCTGAGCGAGGCAAAGCAGCTGAATGAAGGAAGAATAGATTAGCTTCCATTCAAGTCTCCTGCATTTACATGAAGCTGTCACGCGGTCACATCACAAAGCCTTTGATTCACACTTTCATTTTCTCTCTGTGTTTGTGTATTTAAACAGCGAGCGAGCCTGCTCAAAGCTTTGATATCTGGAAACCCAATTTGGATTCGTAAAGAAATGTTGCGTGTGAGCTTATTTGTAGCTTGCTTGTGGTGTAGGTAGGGGAAGGCCAGTTTTGTTTCCACTTGTAGTAATTGGCTATTACAGCCCAAAATTGTGCGAAAAACAATGCTGCTTTTGTTTGATTCTGAGTGTATGATCAGTTGTGTTGTATATCATTGTGTTCCTCTGTACATAATTTTATTTCATATCAACCTTCACCACCACGAGTTCCTTTTTTTTTTTACTATATAAGATGGGTAAATCTTATCTCACTGTAAAGCTGCATGCACACGTGGTATTAGAAACTGTATTTAATGTGACAGTGCAACACATGTCCCATACAGGCATGCACCATTTAATGATAATAAGGATAAGAATCTTATCGGACCTTCACGTCTTGCCAACACATACCTGTAGTCGTGCTCCAAAATCTAGTTTAAAACTTTATCGGAAGAATGCAGGTTGTTATAGTGACCTTATGAATGGCAGTGGTTGTTAGCGCAATATGAGTACGTGAGGTTGAGGTCAAAATATCCGCACTTTGGGGATACCTCAAAGGAAAGAGCCAAGATGCGAGTCAGAAGACAGGAGAGCCATGAGAAGCACTGAATAAAGACCAGAAGGACTTTGCATTGGAAATGGCCTCTGTAAGCATAATCTCCATAACTACTTAGCGAACAGACCTAAGGTTAATAGAGTGCTGTAAAAAAATGCTCAAACAGTAAATTCCCGATTGGCTGACGTTCTGAAGATGCCTTAATGCCTCACTGCCTCCTCTCGATTGCCACCACTGGCGAACCAAACAGGCGAAGGAATGGCGTGATAATCTCTACATCCAATTATGTTTTGAAAGTGAAGCGCCCCAATAAACAAGGCCCGGGAACAATCGCGATCGGCTAACATCAGAGCTGTTTCTCGCCCTGAAAGCCGTCATAAAAGCAGCGCTCGCATCTATTATGGATGGCCAGTTAATAATGCATCAGGCGTTTTGTTACAGAGTGAAGGGAAATGCAGGGGGGGGGGGGGAGCAGATCCATTAAATATGGAGATGTGCTAATAAGGGCTAGGTGTTGTGTTGCTGTGGGAACGGCAGGTTTCCGAACGGGATGAGATCTCTTTCATGTCTTGGTGTTGAGCGAAACGCTGGAGCGCTGCTAACACACGGTGGCGTGAACGAAAAAGGAAGAGGGGTGAGAGCTATTAACCCTGGTCCTCCCATCAAATAGAGGGTGCAGCGCATAGAAAATGGACAGCTATGAATGGATTTAATCACACATGCACCAGTTCAGGAGGAGAACAAGCACGACCTGGAATCTACAACTTCCATGCCATATTGGGAAGCGTAACCCTGACACACATTATGGGCGTCCTTCTGCCGTGTCCTTATGAGGCAGAAAAAACACTTAAAAACCTGCTAACCTTCGTTGCTTCCACTACAGGGTGAGCCAGAGCTGTAAAAGTGTCATGCGGGGGCGCTCTTGGTCTGCTTGTGCTCCCACAGACCTAGCCCTCATAACCATAATAACAGGACAGAACTTTTCCTAAAAGCAGGACGTTGGCGATAGAGACACAGGCAGACAGAACCTGAACTGGGCCTGAGGGTTGCTCAGTGGTGGTTTTTGAAGGGGGGGAGGATATTCTGCCCTGTCATCAGTCTCCTGGTCTTAGGGTTAGATGAGCTAGGTCTGACAGTGGGACACTGTTGACCACATTTCCCAATGCTGAGTCGACACCTCTGTGTGTACGCTGGTCTTGCTTTAATATTTAAACCCAACTTCCTACCTGAATACCGTTTTTTCAGCAAGGCAGGACACTGGATCTTGCTTTCTTTCCTCCACACTCTATATCTGGACCTTTCTCTGTGCACCCCAGCCCCTGTTCACGCTCCGAGCCCTTCTCTTGGTCTCTCAGATTCCAGACATCTATCCTGCTCACAGGGGAATGCAACATCAGCCACGGCCTTCATCTCACCGTAGAGGCTCAGCTTAGAAGAGTGACCAAATGCTCTAGTCACTCTGGTCTGATTATCCTCTGATGAGAATGGTCTCGATATGGTGCAGGGAACAAACCAAAGATCTGGCACATGGAGGACAGCGAGTTCTGGTCTTTCCAGGACCCCCTTGCTTTACAGAGACCGCTCAGGGTCGGGCACTGGGTTTACAGTCACCTGATACGGAATAGAGTCTTTCTGTCACTTCTTGAGTTACTTCTGACACACGTCCTATATTATTATTAAGGAATATTTTGGATTGGTTCTTTGTTATTTTTAAGAATGTATGTGTGTTATTTTTTCCGTCAAGCCTTAATGTAGACCGGATTTCTCTGACCACCTCTTTACACCTAATAATCATGTAATCCACCCCCAATCTTTCCTGGCTGTAATGTATTGTGTTTCCATTCTGAGCAGGAACAGAATTAGATCAGCACTCTATTAGACAGACGGACAGTCATTTACATTCTCGGTTTGCTGTACTGACAAACCAACTGGGTCCTGCCAGCACAGATCATTCGTTTCACTGCCGAGAGATCCGGCAGTTTGGGTGGAAAGTCGCTGATACGAGGGAGGGAGGGCAAACCTGACTGTAATTTCCAAGTTGGTATAATGGGCTTTAAAGCTTTGAAAGCAATTAAAACATCCAAAAAATGTCAAATCCATCTCCTGCTACTGTGCCGGCCCACAATATTACGGAAGTCTTATAGAACTGAACACTTGACCTTGTGATTTAATTATGAGCCTTGTGCCGTTTATAAATTTTTGTCGTTATCGTAATGTTTTTATTTAAGTACGCCTCGAGGAATGAATACTGTGATCTTTCACTTGAAGTGATAAACTGAAAAAAGTATGGTTGTCTGTTAAAAAAGTGTCTGTTAACTACAAGGATACAGAATGGTTTTTGCTTACAGAATACACAGTGTTTTAGCCTCTGGTATATATTATTAGCCCAATCCATTTATGGTAAAGCACAGGCTTTTGAGTAACGAGAAAAGTCTTTGTTCTTGCAACATTTCTTTGAGAGATTTCTCCAAATTTCATCAGGTAAAGTGATAGAGCATGGCCGCTCATTCATATTATGGGAGGCCAGGAGACTGTGCTGTGACAGTGATAATCAGAAAAAACTAAAACTAAACCCCCCCTCAAATCACTGCTGGAGAACAGCACAGCGCTGCACAAACTGTCAGATGACAGCAAAATATACGCAAATGTGCAGTCTCTTCAGAAAGGCTAAAAAAGGGTGCTCCCTAGTCAAACTCGCCCATTACACAGGTTCCAGGACAAAGCGGCTCACAAAAAGTCTTTAGTGGTATTTAGCGCTGACATAAAGTATGATACATAGGCAATAGCCCAAGACATTAAACTCTTATCTTCCTCCAGGGGTCCAACCAGGACTAAATTAAAGCCTGTTAGCAATTACTAGCTACCGAGGCATGTTCCCCTACAAAATAATAAAGCAGTCCAGACATGAGCGATAGGGGATAATTTGGTTCCTACCCCTGAACCCGATGAAGCACTAAAATCTGTATTTATGACATTTTGGATCATCAGCGCAAGAAACCTGAGAACAGCCGATGGCATGTCTGTTTCTTCCCAATGAAAATGGATAAATTAATATAATTTGTCAACTATTGCCGAGAGTAGCGCATTGTTCCGTGACTTCCCAGTGTTTTTTCACCTTAAACATTCTCTCAAGGTGTTTGGGTGGTGCAGCAATATCACATGACTGCAAGGACCTGTGTCCGAGTCACATGGAGACATGATTAGCTGTGCCTGAGGGAGGAGAGAGATGTCCTTAATCTAAGCAAGCTTAGGAGAAACATCTTTGACAACATTCTGATATGCAACAAAACATCAGGGAGAATTAATGGACACCATAAAGTTTCCTGAGTTAAAAAAGTGTTGTAGTCAAGAGTCCAAGTGAAGCCCAAGACTTTTGGTTGTCAAGTCAGACCAAGATCAAAATCGAGACATGTCGAGTCTCAGTCAAGACCAAGATCAGGACCGGTCGAGTCTGAGTCTAGATCAAGATCAGGACACATCGAGTCTGAGTCAAGACCAAGATCAGGACATGTTGAGTCTGAGTCAAGACCAAGTTTGGGACGTGGAATTAGACTCAAGACCAAGAGCAGGACACCCTGAGTCCGAGTCAAGACCAAGACCGGGACATGTCGAGTCAGAGTCAAGACCCAGACCCAGACCCGTTGTGTCCGAGTCAAGACTGGGAAATGTTGAGTCCAAGTCAAGACCAAGATCGGGACATGTCGAGTCCGTATCAAGACCAACTTTAGGACATATACAGTTCGAGTCAAGACCAAGACTAGGATACGTCAAGTCTGAGCCAAGACCAAGACCAGGACATCGAGTCAAGACCAAGACTTTTAGTGGTTGACTGGTCTCGGCCACAATTTCCAAGTCCACCATACCCTGAAACCGAGACAAGATCGAGTCCAAATGAGGACGAGACCAAGATGAGACAGAGACTGGACTCGAGTACTACATCAATAATGAAAGAGCAACTATTAAGCACTAAAATGAGGCCAGCTATCCTTTTTTTTAGACAACCATACATAATCACATACAAACCTGAAGAAGTCCCATCGGTAGATACACCAGAGAAGGAAAGTCAAACACTCTTTCATCATAGCTACAATGTCTAAGCCAAGAGAGATTTGTTGTACAACCGTAAAAGCCAGGTGTGTTTGTTTGTGTTTATCCTTGCTAGAGCTTTCATTAGAATCCCGTGAGGTTCTGCATAATAGAGGTTTCTTAAAGAGCTCTGGGTTTAGCCTTGAACAAAATTGTTGTTAAAACTATTTTCTTCAGTGGAACAGGGTGTTTTGAAAAGAGACCATTGATAGAGCAGTGTTTCTTAGATGCCATCAGCTGAGCAGAGATCCTCAGAGACCATGCAGGGCTCAGTAATTAGAGGTAGTCCCCAATTTCTGATGGGGATAGGTTCTGACAAAGCCATCTTAAGTTGATTTTACTTTAAAACGAGAAGTACATCATGGTGTGGCATGCCTTACACTAAATATAGTATATGACTGTGACCACGGATTTTCCATTTCCCAGTCATGACTAAGAGCGGGACACGTTGAGTCTGAGACAAGACCGTCACCAGGACACGTCAAGTTCAGGCCAAGACCAAGTTTGAGACATGTCGAGTCCATTTCAAGACCACAACCGGGACATGTCGAGTCCGAGTCAAGATTGGGACACAGAGTCTTAGTCAAGACCAAGTTCAGAACATGTCGAGCCATTTCAAGATCAAGATCGGGACATGTTGAGTTCGAGTCAAGACCAAGACCGGGACATGTCGAGTCCAAGTCAAGACCAATGACCGGGAAATGTCGAGTCCGAGTCAAGACCAAGACCGAGACATGTCGAGCCTGAGTCAAGACCATGACATGTTGAGTCTGAGTCATGAGCAAGAACGGAACACATCGAGTCCGAGTCAAGACCAAGATCAGGACATGTCAAGTCCAAGTGAAGACCAAGATTGGAGCATGCCGAGTCTGAGTCAAGACCAGGTTTAGGACATTTTGAGTCTGAGTCAAGACCAAACTCTGGACATGTTGAGTCTGAGTCAAGACCAAGTCTAGGACATGTCAAATTCGAGTCAAGACAAAGACCAGGACATGTCGAGTCAAAGTCAAGACCAAGACTGGGACAGAAATTCTGAGTCAAGACCAAGTTAGGAACATGTTGAGTCCAAGTCAAGACCAAGAGAGGGACATGTTGAGCTCGAGACAAGGCCAAGTTTAGGACATGTCGAGTCTGAGTCAAGACCAAAACATGTCGAGTCCACGTCAAGGCCAAGTTTTGGACATGTCGAGTATGAGTCAACACCAAGATCATTGCATGTCTAAACTACTATGTGACTCCATTTTGGTCAATATCCCTTTTCACAGACAAATTCCTGTATAAATAAATAAAAATGGAACTGTATAGATGATGATTAAGAATGACAGCAAAATAAATAAATTCGCTCCTAGAAAAGTTCTTTCCTGACGAGACAGAAGTGAAGTGATGCTAAAACAGGTGCTCCCTAATCAAATTCTCCAATAATACATGTTCCAGGACTAAGCAGCTCCCAAAAACGTGTTTAGTGGTATTTAGCGCTGACAGAAAGTATGATACATGGGCAATAGCTGAGGATATTAAACCCTTATCTCCCTCCAGAGGTCCACCCAGGACTAATTTAAAGCCTTTTTTAGCTATTACTAGATATTGAGTCACATTCTCCTACAAAATATGAAAGCAGTCCAGAGTCTGATGTGTAATAAGGTAATCATTTGGTTTCTACCCGGTGCTACCTGATAAAGCACTAAAATCTCGATGCATTCCATAGATCATCAATGAAACGAACCCATTAATGGCACAGTACGATTTTCTGAATCCAATTTCTTTTTTTGTAAACACGTTTTAATGGTCATTCCTGTGAGCAGAGAATATTAAAACTTCTACAGTAGCAAACGACGCAGCTTTTCCTGCATCTTTTCCGAAACGAGGCCGGCTTCCTTTCTTCATTTTACGCAGCCGTGCATAATCACAGACAAACTATCTGAATTCCCATCAGCGCACAGCCTGTAGAGAGAAAATCCAAACACTTTCATCATACCTACCAGGAAGATTTGCTGTACAACCCTAGCAGCGAAAAATGTATTTGTTTGTGTGTTTATCGCTGCTCGATCTTTGATTAGAATCCCGCAAGGCTCTGTATAACTCTGAGTTTAAAAGGGGTTTGTTTCAGAGCACAGGGCTTAGAGATGTATACAACATTTCACAACATATATATATATATATATATATATATACACACACATATATACACACACTGCCTTGCAAAAGTATTCGGCCCCCTTGAACTTTAAACCTTTTGCCACATTTCAGGTTTCAAACATAAAGATATGAAATTGCAATTTTTTTGTGAAGAATCAACAACAAGTGGGACACAATCGTGAAGTGGAACGAAATTTATTGGATATTTTAAACTTAAAAAAAAAATAATTAAAAATTAAAAGTTGGGCGTGCAATAATTATTTGGCCCCTTTACTTCAGGCAGCAAAACTCACTCCAGAAGTTCAGTGAGGATCTCTGAATGATCCAATGTTGACCTAAATGACTGATGATGATAAATAGAATCCACCTGTGTTGTAATCAGGTCTCCGTATATAATGCACATGCTCTGTGATAGTCACAGAGTTCTGTTAAAGGAACAAAACCCCCCTAGGCACTTCCGAGATATTGTTGTGGAGAAGTTTAAAGCCGGATTTGGATACAAAAACATTTTCCCAAGCTTTAAACATCTCAAGGCGCACTGTGCAAAGTGATCATATTGAAATGGAAGGGAGTATCAGACCACTGTAAATTAAATCTACCAAGACCCGGGCCGTCCGTCTAAACTTTCAGCTCAAACAAGGAGAAGACTGGTCAGAGATGCAGCCAAGAGGCCCATGATCACTCTGGATGAACTGCAGAGATCTACAGCTGAGGTGGGAGGGGGAGACTCTGTCCATAGGACAACAATCAGTCGTACACTGCACCAAATCTGGCCTTTATGGAAGAGTGGCAAGAAGAAAGCCATTTTCTCAAAGATGTCCATAAAAAGTCTCGTTTTAAGTTTGCCACAAGCCACCTGGGAGACACACCCAAACATGGGAGAAGGTGCTCTGGTCAGACGAACTTTTTGGCCACAATGCAAAATGTTATGTTTGGCGTAAAAGCAACACAGCTCCTCACCCTGAACACACCATCCCCACTGTCAACATGATGGCGGCAGCATCATGGTTTGGGCCTGCTTTTCTTCAGCAGGGACAGGGAAGGTTGGTTAAACTTGATGGGAAGATGGATGGAAGCCAAATACAGGACCATTCTGGAAGAAAACCTGTTGGAGTCTGCAAAAGACCTGAGACTGGGACGGAGATTTATCTTCCAATAAGACAATGATCCAAAACATAAAGCAAAATCTACAATGGAGTGGTTCACAAATAAACGTATGCAGGTGTTAGAATGACCAAGTCAAAGTCCAGACCTGAATCCAATCGAGGATCTGTGGGAAAGAGCTGAAACTGCTGTTCACAAACGTCTCCATCCCAGCCTCACTGAGCTCCCAGCTGTTTTGCAAGGAAGAATGGGCAAAAATTTCAGTCTCTCGATGTGGCAAAAACTGATAGAGACATTGAAATCTTTAAAAACAATATTCCTCAAAGAATGATTGGAAGGAGTTTGCATATTTCTCCCTCTACAGCACATAATATCATTGAACGATTCAAGGAAATTGGGAAGAATTTCAGTCCCTAAAGGGTGAGGGGGGAAGAAGGGGAAAAGCCTAAACTGAACACCCGTGATCTCTGATCCCCGAGTTGGTTGGCACTGCATCAAGAACCGTCATTCATCAATAGCTGATAGAACCACATGATCAAGGGATTACTTTATCAAACCTTTATCAAGCACTAGAATACAGTTACAGTACAAATGCCAACAATAACCATGTCCAGAAGTGCCGGTCAACCTCTCTAGGCTCAGAGGCATCGGATGGACCATCCTAGATGCCTAGATGGACTATATAGACAAAAAGTTTGTAGACACCCCTTCAAATGACTGAGCTCGGACTCAATATGACACATTTATAGGTTTCCGCTTCCAACAATTCAGTTGGCAGATAAGCAAAGCCCATAGAGAATTGTTTTGCCAGCTTGGGTTGAGAACTTGAACTCGCACAGAACTCCATCAGACAGCTTGAAATTGCACTGGAACGCACAAAGGGAGCCAGGGCTTCTTGTCTAACATCAAGTCGACCTCATAGTCATGTTCCAAAATCCAGCCGAAAGCCCTTTTAGAGGAACAGAGCCTGTTGTAGCAGAAAAGGGGAAGGCAAACACCACACTGATACCCATGTTGTGCGTGCAATTTTTTGGACGTCCACAAATTTTTTTCCGCACAGGACTTTTTGCTCCAAGCTGTAGAGCGAAAGAAAAAAAAAGTCTCTCTGCAGACAGGGAGCAGACCACAAGACAGCAAACAAGAAGTTGCTGTCCAAGATCAATGATATCTAAAAAGCAGGATCCACTGGGAAATGCTTGGGAGAAAATAGCTCAAGAACAAAGAAATAAAAATAGGGAACAAACAGAAAAGCATCTACAGAGGACCTGCACATACTGCTGAATAAATAGTAGTTTAAATGGGACACAGGAACACATATTGCTACTTTACTTGCTCAGACAATACAAGGTCAATACAAGGTTTGAATATGTACGTATGTATATATGTATATATATCAAATAAAAAAATCCTTAACATTTAAACATCTTCTATTTTCTCATAGTCTCAATCTTGATACTGCTACAGCTGTTGCGCAAATTCTGAACCTTATTGTACCTGCCTTTCCATATTAACTATTGCTCTGCCCTCGCTTCTTTTAAAGTTCAAATTAAAACCTTCCTCTTGACTGCGCACAACACTTTTTCAAAGGTTTTTTCCTCTCTCTCTCTTTGTAAAGTGTCCCAGTGTTTGTTAAGGTACAATATAAATTAAAGGTATTACTATTTATTATTACTGATACAAGGAGATGCGGCACAGGGCAAAGAGAGGGAGGTAGCAAAGGCCAAGTAGAAGGCCTACGATGAGTTATATGAAAAGGTTAGACAGTAAGGAAGGAGAGAAAGAGTTGTATTGCTGGAGACGAGACAGAGAGAGAGAGCTGGAAAGGATGTGCAGCAGGGTCAGGGTGATCAAGGATACAAATGGAAATGTACGGTCAGGTGAGGAAGAGGGTGAGGGAAAGATGGAAGGAGTATTTTTGAAGAGTGATGATGAATGTAGAAAATGAAAGGGAAAGAAGGTTGGATGGCATAGAAATTGTGGAACAGGATGTATGCAAAGATTAGCAAGGATGAAGTGAGGAAAGCTTTGAAAAGGATGAAGAACGGAAAGGCAGTGGGACCTGATGACATACCGGTTGAGGTATGGAAAAGTCTAGAAGAGCTGGGAGTGGTGTTTTTGACGAAGATTATTCAATGGAATTCTGGTGAATGAGAGTATGCCAGAGGAATGGAGGAAAAGGTTTACTTGTACCGATTTTTAAGCAGAAGGGTGATGTACAGAGTTGTGGCTCTTACAGGGGCATAAAGTTGATGAGCAACACAATGAAGATTTTGGGAGAGAGTTGTGGAAGCTAGGCTCAGACAGGAGGTGACAGTGTGTGAACAACAGTATGGTTTCATGCCAAGGAAGAGCACCATGGATGCGATTTTTGCTTTGAGACTGCTGATGGAGAAGTATAGAGATGGTCAGAAAGAGCTACACTGCGTTCTTGTGGATTTGGAGAAAGCTTATGACAGGGTGCCAAGGGAGGAACTGTGGTGGTGTATGAGGAAGTCTCGAGTGGCTGAAAAGTAACGTTAGATTAGTGCAGGACATGTATGAGAACAGCGTGACAGTGGTGAGATGTGCTGTAGGAGTGACAGATAGCTTCAAGGTAGAGGTGGGACTGCATCAAGGATCGGCCCTGAGTCCCTTCTTATTTGCTCTGGTGATGGACAGACTAACAGATGAGGTCAGACAGGAATCGCCGTGGACTATGATGTTTGCAGACGACATTGTGATCTGTAGTGAGAACAGGGAACAGGTAGAAGAGAACTTGGAGAGGGGGAGGTATAATCTGGAAAGGAGAGAATGAAAGTCAACTGTAGTAAGGACAGAATACCTGTGTGTAAATTGAAAGGGAGGCAGGTGGAACAGTCAGGCTACAGGGATCAGTGGTCACAAAGGTCCCAGGAGTTCAGGTACTTGGGATCAACGGTCCAAGGAAATGGGGAGTGTGGAAAGGAGTTAAAGAAGAGAGAACAGGCAGGATGGAGTGGGTGGAGAAGAGTGTCAGGAGTGCTGTGTGACAAAAGGGTCACAGCAAAAGTGAAAGGAAAGATTTATAAGAGAGTAGTGAGACCAGCCTTGTTGTATGGGTTAGAGACAAGTGGCACTGACAAAGAGACAGGAAGCAGAGCTGGAGGTTGGCAGAGCTTAAGATGTTGAGGTTCTCTTTAGGAGTGTCCAGGGTGGACAGGATTAGGAATGAGATCATCAGAGGGACAGCACAGGTTGGAAAATTGGGGAGACAAAATTTGAGAGGGAGGAAGGACTGAGATGGTTTGGACATGTGCAGAGGAGGGATAGTGGATATATTGGTAGGAGGATGTTGGAGATGGAGCTGCCAGGCAAGAGACGGAGAGGAAGACCAAAGAGGAGTTATTTGGTTGTGGTGAATGAAGATATGCAGGGAGTTGGGGTGACAGTAGAGGACGTGGAGGACAGGGTGAGGTGGAAACGTTTAACTCGCTTGGCGACCCCTGATAAAGGGAGAAGAAAGAAGAAGAAGAAGAAGAAGAAGACTATGTATTATTATTGTGTATGGTCAGCAATGGTCACGAAAGCTAAGCACCCGAATAGTACCTGATCTGTGCTGGTCCTGTGGGGGTCCTGACCATTAGAGAACAGAGTAAAGGAGACGAACAAAGGATGTAGAGCAACAGACGGACTACAGTCTGTAATTGTAGAACTACAAAGTGCTTCGATATGATAAGTGAAAATGATAAAATAGACCATGAGTGTAGAAACAAAGAATTGTAAGTGATTGTTGAGTTGTACACCTTACTCTGCTGAACTTTTTGATGCATTTAAAAAGTCTTCTCCACTTGTCCTTCCAGAATCCTGTACCCTCAATGCACAGCCTTTATGTTTTCCCATCTGTGTCTATGTTTATATTGACTATATACTTTAAGCAGCGAATAATCCAAAGAAGGAGCTGGGTAAACAGGGCGGCAAAAGGAAAATCAAAACTAGAGTAGATCAAAACGATGAAACACTCACATTAGAATTAGAGATTAAAGATTAGAAGGCTGGTACAGGGTTTGGGGAGTTGGAGTCTGGATCTATTACATGATGATAGATACTAGGATTTTTAAAATATATATAAAACTGGACATATCCTAATTTTGTAGCCTTACTCTTAGATAGATAGAGCTGCTATTGAGATATTGCGCAAATTGCGAATCAGATTGTACCTGCCTTATCTATGAAATCAGACTTTAAGACTTTATTCTAACTCATAGGAGCTTATAAATCTGAAAAATGGAAGATGTTGTGAAATGAATCTTTATTAGTAACATCACCATATTACAGAAAACTGAAAACATGTGGTCAATGAGATTACAAGAAATGTTCATACTGTCCTTTCTTTAATCTGACCAATTCCTTAGCATTGTAGCACGATTGGTTTTAAAGTGTTGCCAAAGCCTCAGAAAACACTCTGGCAGTCTTGTCCAAACAGACAGAACAATATTTTAGACCTTAAAAAGCAGGTGAGCAGTTCTTAACTTGGATTACATGCCAATCAGGACCCTATCACACAATCTCAGATGTCAGCATTCCACATTTTCTCTATCCGCACGACAAAATTGTAGTCTCATTGTCAAAACAGCCGCATTCATTGTGCAAATAGTCAGATTTATGCCGGCGCTCGGCTGAAAGGCAGAGTGATACGTAAGTGCTGTTAGTAGTGCTGTTAGATCTCTGGCCCTTTGGACCATTTTTGTAAAAAATGGCGTTGAAAATCCAGAGGATAAGAGGCCAAAAGTGGATATGATATACTCTGCGTTAGTATAAAAAAGAGCCTTTAATGTGCAGTGTGCCAGGTGTTACAGGTTTAAAGAGCTGCGCTCCAGAAAGGGCGTCGTCCCCGGGCCAGACTCGACGCAAAACTGTAAAGAGCCGATCCGTTTCGGGATGGAGTTCACAGAATGAGTGGCGTACCTCCGTTGACCTCCTTGCACGCCCCTTTGCCTGGCCTGTCCCACCCCTGGCGTATACGCGTGATGGTACGGTCCAAGCACGGCGTGATCAGGATGGCTTTTAAAACCAGAACCACGCACGGAACCACCAGAGACACCATGTAGCCCGGAGGCATCCACCACTTGTAGGCTGAGGCCTGCAGGAACTTGTCCCAGCCGTACAGGAAGGCGTGAGCCGTGCACAGGAGCAGGCACAAATACCCGAGTTTAGACTGGACAGATACAAGAGGGGAAAAAGAGGGGTTAAGGAAGCTAAAATAGCCAACGCAAAAGCTACTCATGTTTGATTCACAACGCACTCATTCCTTTTTTTGTAGAAATAATAATAATAATTATTATTATTACTATTATTATTATTATTATTGTTACGATTATTATAAAAATTGTAATATACTAATAACATAAATAAATAAATATTATTACAATTAAAGAAACAAATACGCTCCGTTCTTCTTACCTGTATGAACCTGAATTCTCTCCAGTTGAGGGAGTTGCTGACGGAGGGAAGAGAAGTGATTCCCAGTAAAAGAAACAAGCCAAATCCCAGAATTCCCATGGACAGGTAGGCATCGGATCGCCAGGACATGACAGGGTCTAACTCGTAGGTTTTATTGTCTTTAATCTGGAACAGAGTTGATCTAGTTAATATCTGTGCATTTAAATACTGCGGTCATAGAGGTCATTTGGTTTGTGATCAGCAGCTATTTAGTTACAGCAGGTGGATCATTTAGGAGCTGTTCTGCAAAGCGGCTAAATAAGTGAAACCTGATACCAGTCATGTGTGTTACAGTTCTTCATAGCCTCAGTTTGGCTTGGCTGATTTTTATAGATTAAAGTGTTATTAAATCTGAACTTTGACTGGAATTCTCATTACTGTGTTTGCTTGGAAACCTCTTGCTCATCTATGTTTATGGCAGTAATTCATGCACCACCATGAAAAACTACAAATGTTTTGATTGAGATCTTTGTAGAACGCAACGTCCTACTATATAAAACGTTCCTACTATTTTCTTACCAGAGAGGTAATAAAGGCGGCCCTGCGCTGGAACACGTAGTATCTGACGGGGATGATCAGCGTGTAAAGGACGTGCAGGACGGCGAAGGCCAGCGCCAGCAGTCCCAGCTGCTTCCGGCACAGCATCCAGCGGTCCAGCCAGTTGGGGAAGCGGCGGTATTTGGTGCCGTTGTAGAGCTGCAGGAAGGCGGCTATGACACCGGGCAGATAGCACAGAGCCAGCATCACCAGTGCGACCATGGGCATGGCCTTATTAGCCAGCGAGATCATGATGCGATAGGAGATGTCCTTATTGGTGACCACTCGGGCGTAGATGACATCTCGGATGAGGACGTAGAAGAAGAAGGTGGCGAGGAGCCCCACGCCGATGCTTACAGTGAGTCTCCACTCAGGGAAGAGCTGAAGAGGGAGGTCCTCCAGCTCACCAGCTGCTTTCAGGGAGCCCCGGTCCACAGAGGTGAGACCCAAACTCTGGGCCACGCCCACTACCGCCTGCTTGGCTTCAGCTTGATTCCCACAGAGCAACACCTGAAAAGAGTGGCAAGTAGAAATGACTGGGTCATCACATTTGCAGCAGTACATCCATCCCATTATTAGGTACACCTCTTTTTCTCTGCTCTCACGGTCCATTTTATTAGTTCCCACTTCCCATATGGGAGCACTTTATAGTTAGAATTCCATTTGTTTCTCTCCGTACTTTGTTAGTCTTCTTTACTCTGGTCTCTAATGGTCAGGACCCCGACAGGATGGCAAATCTAATGGACCATTCATACTGGCGTCCTAGATGTGAGTATAAACAATAGATCCATTTTCACATGTCCCTAAATGCCTAAGCAGATTTGGACAATGTCCTTGAAAGCAATCAAGCTGAGAAAGGAAAACAAGAAAAAAAAAAACACTTCTTCTCGAAAGCTTTCCATGCTCCACAAAATGTTCAGTTCAGTTTCAGGTCAGTTTTGCCATTGTGTGTAGACAAATGGGACCAGTGCCTCCCCTTAAATAGCTGAGAAGTAACATAAATTAATTGGCGAAACAGTTTTGCCGTTCGTTTTAGTTTAGCTAACCTACATTCAGCACACATACACCGACTCCAAGATACAAGTTCCTTTGCTGATACAGTTTACTAACCACACTCACATTGTTTACAGACAAGACGCAACAGCAACACACTTCACCACACTGCTCGAAACATAAATTACAAATCTGCAGCAACTTACTGATAGCCAGAAGGTATAAGACTGTAAATTACTTCTTTAGATAGAAAAAAAACATCCGATATGCATCACTGCAGAAGCAGATATATAGGATATATGCAGGATGCAAAACACCTCCAAAAACAAAGGACGCAGCTGTACCTAAGTCTTATTTCAGATACACAATGCATATTCAAACAATTCATTGATGGAATGAACTGACCAGGTAATCAAATAAAGGAGGAATTTCATTGTGACTGTACGATTCACTGATTCAAACACAGACCTACTGAACAAGATTTAAAAAAACACTTCAATAAGAAATGACTCACTGATTAAATCGCTGACCCACAGAACAAGATTAAACAAAAATACATTGCTAATTAACAAATGGTTCACTCATTCAAATGCTGACCCACTGAACAATATCAAACAGAAAACATTCTTTGTTAACAAATGACTCACTGATTCAAACATTGAGCCACTACACAAGACTAAAGAGAAAGCACGGTTCATTAACAAACGACTCACTGATTCACAAGACTAAATAGAAAACACTGTTCTTTAACAAACGACTCACTGATTCACAAGACTAAATAGAAAACACTGTTCTTTAACAAGCGACTCACTGATTCACAAGACTAAAGAGAAAACCCTGGTCATTAACAAACTACTCACTGATTCACACGATTAAAGAGAAAACCCTGGTCATTAACAAACTACTCACTGATTCACACGATTAAAGAGAAAACCCTGGTCATTAACAAACTACTCACTGATTCACAAGATTAAAGAGCACTGTTTATTAACAAATGACTCACTGATTCACAAGATTAAACAGAAAACACGGTTCATTAACAAACAACTCACTGATTCACAAGACTAAAAAGAAAACACTGTTAATTAACAAATGGCTCACTGATTCACAAGATTAAAAAGCACTGTTCATTAACAAACAACTCAATGATTCACAAGATTAAAAAGCACTGTTTGTCAACAAATGACTCACTGATTCACAAGATTAAAGAGAAAACCCTTGTCATTAACAAACGACTCACTGATTCACAAGATTAAAAAGCACTGGTTGTTAACAAATGACTCACTGATTCACAAGATTAAAGACAAAACACTGTTCATTAACAAACTACTCACTGATTCACAAGATTAAAGAGAAAACCCTGGTCATTAACAAACGACTCACTGGTTCACAACATTAAAGAGCACTGTTAATTAACAAATGACTCACTCATTCACAAGATTAAAGACAAAACACTGTTCATTAGCAAACAATCCCTGATTCAAACACTGCCTGGACAAGTACAGAGAAAAACTTGTATGTGACCAAATGATTCAAGCAACGATCTCTTGAACAAGAATGGAAGGAGTCTTGTTCATGACCGAATGATTAATTAATTCACACACTGTATCTGCTGAAGGAAAACTTTGTTCGTGACCAAATGATTCACGGATTCAAACACTGACCTGCTGAATGATTAAGGAGTCAAAGTGGAGTGAATCTCATTCATGACCAAATGATTTACAGATTTAAACACTATGGGGAACTTGTTGATGATCCAGTGATTCACTGATTCAAATACTAACCTGCTCAATTCGAACGGAAGGGCTCTCGTTCATGACTGATACCTTTGATACATTTGTCCACTATAACAAAACATATCCAATTAATTAATCATTTGGATTAACATAATGCCAGGGAACACTGACCTTTAAAAACATCCCACTAAAAATCTATTATTATTAGTAAACCCTAAACTTTACCTCAGTCTAAAATCCTACAGTCGGTGTTAAAGTCTATGTTAAAGAAGACGCAGCAAATTGGGATTAATTATTACACCCGTCTGCGTTTGTATTCTTGTCCCTTCAGACACACTTTGTTCTGGATGGCTGATGGTTGGATTAGTGATTATCATGTCGGGCTATTCAGTTACATTTTCCAAACCACAGTAATATGTGTTTACACTCTGTCTGTGGGGTGGCTAAAACTGCAATATTATGATTACATATTAGAAAAAGTAGCATTATTGAAAACAGTCATAGTACAGAATCAAAAATTGTTAGCCAGTCCTCTGCTTTAAATGTGGTTTGAAGGAAATGTGGGAAGCCAGCCGACTCGTTTCAACCGAAACTCGATTCAGGATTCAGTACTCAGTGATTCAGATTCACAATTGCGCTTACTCAGTGAAGATCTTGTCATGTTTTTCTTTATCTTTACACCTACAGTACTGTATTCTTAGTGAAAATAAATCTTCATAGGTTCGTTATAAGAGCCAACCAAAAGCAAAACAGGATCTTAATGCTCCAGAAGAGAGGCTGCAATTAGCTTAGCAGTGCCCTGAGTTCATCAGTGGAGTAAGTGTTTTGCTCTTACTATCACTTTCTCTCCATTATCCATGATCCATGATCTTCTGAGCAACGATGGAAGGAGCCTCGTTCATGACCGAATGATTAATTGACTCACACACTGTGATGCTGAAGGAAACCTTTGTTCATGACCAGATGAATCAGGGATTCAAACACTGACCCACTCAACGATTAAAGAGTGAGAGTGGAGTGTGAAAAGTTGGATAATGTAAGTGTTTTAAACATTAACATACTCACTGTATAACGAACGACTCACTGATTCACAAAATTAAAGAGAAAACACTGTTCGTTAACAAATGACTCACTGAACAAGTATAGAGGGAAACTTGTGTATGACCAAATGACTCACTGATTCAAGCAATGATCTTCTGAGCAACAATGGAAGGAGCCTCGTTCATGATCGAATAATTAATTGACTCACACTGTGCTGCTGAAGGAAACCTTTGTTCATGACCAGATGAATCAGGGATTCAAACACTGACCCACTCAACGATTAAGGAGTGAGAGTAGAGTGTGAAAAGTTGGATAATATAAGTGTTTTAAACATTAACATACTAGCGTATCCCCATCTTAAATCAGGAAGCACCAGTGCAATGCAATTCCATTAATGCATATAATGCCTTACACAGTGTAGGGGTCTGGAATGGATTCATTCAATTTACATTATTCCTTATGGGAAAAATTTGGTACCACTGTACCTGGTATGGTGTTATATAGTCATACCTGATTGCTGGCATCCATCATCCCTGACTGTAGGGCCCAGGCCGAGATGGTGTTAAAGGCTTTCACCACGTATGCACCAGGTACCAGCATGCTCAGATACTCGGCGTTGGATTCTGGGTACTGACGCCTCTTCAGATTATTACTAATGTCCACCAGGACTTTCCCCTCCAGAGCTGGAGCCAGAGAGGCCAGGAAGTCATAGTGCTCTCGATGCACAGCTACAAATATCACTGCTGCTTTCTGAGACGCCTCCTCGTGCGACATAACCTTCACCCCTTTTGGTAAGAGAGCGGAATTTTTAGGGGTTCGGGATCCGTAGACAACTTCATAGCCAGCTTGAAGCAACCGCAGACCCAGCGATCGGCCATAGTCCCCCGTGCCGAAGATACACACCGTGTCTTTTTTGCTGCTTAGTGGGGTCATGGTCATGGAGTCTGGCTTCATGTCTGCAAGCAAAGATGAGGACCGGACATAGCATTTGATGTAAAAAGCTTTTGTGAGTCATGGCTTATGTACAGTACTGTGCAAAGGTCTTAGGCCACCATTTGACTTGTTGTTTTGTGCAATGGTAACTCATAATGACCATATATAAGACAATGTCGATGATCGGACTCAAAAAACTCAACTCTACCCCATTGAACTAAATGCCAATCTTTGTGAGATATAGCACATCTTAGGCTTTTCACCCTGTTGCCCTTCCGAAAAAGTGGTGTCTTGGTTTGCTACCCTTCCGAAAAGACTATTCATGATCAAGTATTATGGTTGTATTCTAATAAAAAGACTGAGAAATAATTATATATGGTCAATACACAACTGCTAAAACAGAGGTATCTAATCTAACAGTGGCCTAAGACTTTTGCACACTACTGTATATGAGTTAACTTATATATATATAAAATGTGACAAATGTTATTTATTGTTGTTTTATGTTCAATTTATGACAACATAGTTGCAAAAGAAATGAGTGACCCTTTGGCATTTGTGGTTTCTTAATTAATTACTCCTAAAATGGGATCTGACCTTCATCCAAGCCATATTACCGAACTAATATAATGAACAATGTATTTCATGCCTTTATTGAGCTGTCAAGGCTAGGGAAAGTATGTGAACCTCAAGGTTATTCCAACAAGCCAAGTTCCAATTAATAAAAGTGTGCAAACGACGTATGAACGTGCCCTTTTCAAAAAAACGATTCGCTAAACAAAATATACTTTCCAAGAAGAAAGAACTGTAGAGATGCATGAAGCTTGGAAGGGTTACAAATACATTGCTAAGATCCTGGTGTTTGTTAATTTACATGCCAAACGGACTATATAGTAGTTAGAGAAGTTCAATACTATTGCTAAAATTGTTATCCTGAAAAGACCACACCAAAAGCACCAGGAGGTGAAAAAACAATGGGAGCAGTTGCAGAAATCCCTGGAAAGTGCTAGAAGCATTGAATGACAATAATGTCCAATGAAATACTATACATTTTTTCATGAAAAACTACAACTTTACTCTCGACATACAATAACTTTATTCTCGAAATACTACAACTTTGCTGTCAAAATACAATTTTACACTAAAAATCATCAGACTATCCTCAACTACTATACTACAACTTTACTCTTAAATTACTACGACTTTATATACTACTGCAGTATATTTTTGCTATACTAAGATTAGATTCTCAAAATACTACCACTACCCTCAAAAAACTATGATTTTACTCTCGAAATACTACTACGTTCTTGAAATACTATGAATTAATTCCCAAAATACAAAAACTTTATATCTTGAAATACTACCACTATCCACAAAATACTACAGCTTTGTTCGCAAAATACAATGACTATCCTCAAAATACTACTTTGCTCTTGCAATACTATGACTTTTCTTGACATACTATATGAATTCATTCTCAAAATACAAATACTTTATTCTTGAAATACTACGACTTTATTCTCAAAATACTGACTATCCTCAAAATACTACTATATTTTTGAAATATTATGATTTTATTCTCAAAATACTACCACTACCCTCAAGATACTATGACTTTACTCTCGAAATACTATGAATTTATTCCCAAAATACAAAAACTTTGTTCGCAAAGTACTACGACTATCCTCAAAATATGACTTTACTCACAAAAAACTTCAACTATCCTCAAATAATATGACTTTACTCTCAAAATACTACGACTATCCTTAAAATACTTTGACTTTATCCTCAAAATACTATGACTGTTCTTGAAAAACTACGAATTTATTCTCAAAATTCTATGACCTTATTCTCTAAAAACTACAACTTTATTAAACTACTCTAAATTCTATGACTACTCTCAAAATATTATGACTTTATCCTCTAAATACTACGAATTTATTCCCAAAATACAAAAACTTTGTTCTCAAAATACTACGACTATCCTCAGAATATGACTTTACTCACAAAATACTACAACTGTCCTCACATAATACGACTTTGGTCTCAGAACACAAATATCCTCAAATAAGCACAACTTTACTCCAAAAAATACTACGACTATCCTTAAAATACTTTGACTTTATCCTCAAAATACTATGACTATTCTTGAAATACTACGAATTTATTCTCAAAATTCTACGACCTTATTCTCTAAAAACTACAACTTTATTAAACTGCTCTAAATTCTATGACTACTGTCAAAATATTATGACTTTATTCTCTAAATACTACGACTTTATTCTCAAAATACTACTTAATTCTTGAAATACTACAATTTTATTCTAGAAATACTACCACTACCCTCAAAATACTACAACTTTACTCTCGAAATACTACGGTTTTCTTGAAATACTATGAATTTATTCTCAAAACACTACCATTACCCTCAAAATACTACAACTTTGTTCTCTAAATACTATGAATATTCTCAAAATATTACTTTATTCTTAAAATACTGCAACTTTACTGTCAAAATACAGCTCTACTCTCAAAATAATACAACTCGTCAAAATACAACTTTACGCTCAAATTACTACGATTTTATTCTAATAGTACTTTTTCTAATACTATGAATAAATCGCCAAAATACAAAGACTTTTTTTCTAGAAATACTACCACTATCCACAAAATACTACAACTTTGTTCTCAAAATACTATGGCTATCCTCAAATAATACAACTTCAGTCTCAGAACACAACTATCCTCAAATAACTGCAACTTTACTCTCAAAATACTACAACTGTCCTCAAAATATGAATTTATTCTCAAAATACAACTTTTTTAAAATCAGTGGCAATAAAATGCTGTTGTACAAAACACAGATTTAAATTTAACAAAAAACAATTTGGTAAGGGCCAAGTCAGAGGTCAGACTTTAACCCAAACTTAGTCTGGGATCTGCAGAATCTACCCAGACTTTGATAGATCCCTGCTCTTTAAATAAAACAGGGTGCCCACTCACACCTGATTGTCATCCCATTGATTGAAAACACCTGATTCTAATTTCACCTTCAAATTAACTGCTAATCATGGAGGTTCACATACTTTTGCTACTCACTAATATGTAATATTGGGACATTTTCCCTAATAAGTAAATTACTAAGTATAATATTTTTGTCTCATTTGTTTAACTGGCTTCTCTTTATCTACTTTTAGGACTTGTGTGAAAATCTGATGATGTTTTACGTCATATTTATGCAGAAATATAGAACATTCTAAAGGGTGCACAAACTTTCGAGAACCACTGTATGTTAAATTCATGCAAAAGTCATGCAAAATCCAGGTACATCCAAAGCTTCTTGCGATCAAAACTGTGAACCTAAGAGCCATCCCTTCGTCCCACTTACCGTCGGAGAAATTATTTCCAGATGCTCACTTGCAAAAGGTTTTTTTGTTGAAGCTCTTCGAAATCCTTGACTTCTCACTTTGAAGAATCCCCGGCACTTGCAATTAGCGTATCCGCTTTGTTCGCCTGTCGCACAGCCTTGAAGTCATAGGCATTTGTAATTGCTTTTTGTGCGCTTTTGCTGCGATCCTGGCGCGATCCTCTCGCTTCCTCCTCAGGAATGTGCCGGCATCTGATGCTGATCTTATACTGCTCTGGCAGGCCTGGGTTGCCTTTAAGAAGTGCGGGAATTATTGCAGACCTTTCCCGCCCTCGTGTGCACGGCCGCGCTTGTGTGTGCGCTTGTGGGAGTTTGTTTTCAGTCTACGATCCTGCCCACAGGTTTAGGTGGGGGCGGGAGGGCTAGTTGAGGCGTGTGGAAACTCCTGAACCACAAAAAATCTAGGCCTGTGTGTGTATGTGCATGTGTGTGTGTGTGTGTGTGTGTGTGAGTGAAAACAGAAGGTACAGTGTGCCCCGCACACAGTGTATTTGCTTTGCTGTCTTGTCTTTGATGCTTGAATTTTTAGGCCAAGGCCATACTGGAAGTCACGTTGTGCAAGAGCGGAATATCTGCAGCGGCGAGTCCTGCCAAAGTATTGCGACACCCCGGATAAGTGCAAGTGTGTTAAGCTTTTATGCTTCTGAGGTCATAACCTCGTTCAATCACATTGGCAGTCATTCAAATGCTTGTATTACAAACCGGGTTAATAAGATCATAGAAGAAACGAGTTTTCCTTCAGGCCTTTCAGCTCTCCTGTACAAAGCCAGAATCGAAGGTTTGTGAGACCTTCGAAACCCTTCTCCGGTCTGCAGGTCATGCAGAGGTCCTGTGATGGTCGAAAAAACATTTCTCCAGACCATTACGCAAGTCTTAGAAACTACAGGAAATGTTACGGCTGCTAGATTGGCCTAATAGTTATTCAGTACAAGGGTTCACTTACTTTATCCAACCTGGCCTGTGAATGATTCATCCGTTTTATCGCTACAGACAATTGGCAGAATTGGGTTGTTGACTTAGGCAACAGATATCCATCTAGTTGATTGTTGAGTTGTCTGTTGCTTTGTTGCTCTAGATAGGGCCAAAGGCCAAAAGTCTGAGACCATTAGTGAAAATGCTATAGTTTTGCTCTTTTCTCAAATTTAATACATTGTTTTTTGTTTGTTAACAGACTCTGTGCTTTTAACAATAACTAACTAGATGTTCACGCTAGATGCTGCTCCGCTTCAACCACCCAAACTGTTCTCACATCATCAGCTCCAGGCCCCACACACTAAGATGTTCCTCCGCTTCAACAACCCAAGCTGTTCTCCCATCATCACCTTCAGCCCCACACACTAAGATCTTCTACTTCAGCCCCACCCAAGCTATTATCCCATCATCAGCTCAAGCCCCACACGCTAGATGCTCCTCCGCTTCAGCCTCACCCAAGCTGTTCTCCCATCATCACCTCCAGCCGCGCACACACACTAAGATGTTCCTCTAATTCAGCCCCACCCAAGCTATTATCCCATCATCTGCTCCCGCCCCACACACTAAGATATTTTTCCGCTTCAACAACCCAAGCTGTTCTCCCATCAGCTCCAGCCTCCCACACACTAAGTTGTTCCTCTGCTTCAGGCCCACCCAAGCTGTTCTCCCATCAGCTTAAGCCCCACACACTAAGAAGCTCTTCCACTTCAGCCCCACAGAAGCTGTTCTCCCATCATTAGCCAAAGCCCCACACGGCAAGATGTTCCTCTAATTCAGCCCCACCCAAGCTGTTCTCAAATCATTAGCCAAAGTCCCACACGCCAAGATGTTCCTCCACTTCAGCCCCACCCAAGCTGTTCTCCCGTCGTCACCTCCAGCCCCACATGCTAAGATGTTCCTCCACTTCAGCCTCACCCAAGCTGTTCTCCCACCATCATCTCAAGCCAAACACACCAAGATGTTCCTCCGCTTCTGCCCCACCCAAGCTGTTCTCCCATCATCACATCCAGCCCCACATGCCAAGATGTTCCTCCACCTCAGCCTCACCAAAGCTGTTCTTCTATCATCTTAAGCTGTGAAGTCCAGCACCATTACGTCCAGCTCATGTGGTTCACTGGCACCATTAAGTTCAACCCTAGTTTGTCTCGCAAAATACTTTACAAAAAAAATTGCAAGACAACATCGCTGTGGACCACAATGACACTGCAGAGCTTTGAAAGTTAGGAAAGGGATTATTAAACGTGTGTTACCGTCTAACCTCAATAGTGTGGGCTAGCAGTTTTGAAAACAGTTACAACATTGAGTCATGAAACCACATCAATACCTTAGTCACCTGAGTGTACTCAACACCTGTGTGTACAGCGTTCATATACAAATGTTTATGATGTGTGTTGTTTTACAATATCTCAACAAAACAGGTTTACAGTTTACTGCTCTCAGATTATTGCTGCTGAGAAGCACATTGGGATTAATGTTAGTTAAACTAATCTAATTTAGTGTTGTGGAGGGTTGGGGCAAAACTGGTAGCACAGGCTGAAATGTAGGAACCAACTCCAGGTAGACTGTCAATCCATTACAGTCACTCACTCAGACTGGAACTCCTCAGAAATGCCAATCAACCTAACGAATGGAATGTCTGTGTGAAAGTCAACATTATGTGATCTGGTTTGTCGCCCAAACACCACATTATATACCGAACTTAGCAATGCCATATCGGATACTGTAGTGTACCAGTGCTGACTAAATACCCAAAATACTGTTTCCCGCACCTATTGATTCATACAATAACAACTTTGACCATCACGTATTGGTTTTCTATTTTTCTACTATTTAAGAAGTAAAATCTTATCCCACAGCTCGCTAAACCCCTTCTTACACTGCTCTCTCTCTCACAAACATTTATGGAATGAGAAATTGTCTTTGATGTGACAGCGCAACGTGAACACGAATAGGTATCTAAACTTTCTGAACTCTACCAAGTCGCACTGGAGCTTAGTTTCACGTCAACAGCACTGGCTACCAATTGATTACTTGCCTTCTCAAAAAGTAACAGTAACGTTGATGACTGAAATTGTGATTGTAGCCGTCCCCGCTGAGCAGCGTCAACCCAGAATCGAGAGCTAGATAATTGGGCACTTAAATTCTTCTCCGCCAAAGAAACTCGAGACGCAAGACACTTGAAGGTACGTGTTATTCTAGCGCATGTGGCCGTCTATTCATATATCAGAGCTGATAATTGTAGGTTGGATCAACCTGAGGTCATCGTCAGCTGTAATTATGAGTGTCTGCGGCGGCCCACACTTGCTCATTCGTCCCAGATGAATAGGAGCATTACGGTGCACATCTGAGATATGCGTGTGTGTGCGCGCGCGAGAGTCAGATGTGACATTTGAAAACTTTTCGGTATGCAGAAACGCTGAATTGAGGTCCGCAATGAAATACCAGACGTGGATCGCTTGCTGCACGATACCAAATAAGCCCGGAGGTAGGCCCAAGGTAACGACAGAGATGGCATTTGGAAATGATTAAGGAGAACGCAGAGACATAAACAACACTGTCCGAGATGTCGTATGCAAACGTTAGGATCATTGGACTTCTTGTACAAACATTTGGGGCTGAAAGGTATAAAGGATTGTCTATCACTTTCGGATTCAAATTCCACTCCACGAGTTTGTAAGCATTCACTTTATAGTCTTATCATAATCCTGCAGTTATCAGATTATTCAAGAAGTCATGTAAAGCGGATAAAGGTCTGAAAATTGGAATATGAAATATAGTAATAATAAATAGAGCTGGATTTTATATCAGTGATCATATCTGAT
>JAJAGP010005302.1:0-35359 GCA_025084515.1 Ancistrus triradiatus
AGGCTGTGGACAGGTGTCTTTTATACAGGTAACGAGGTCAAACAGGTGCCATTAATACAGGTAACGAGTGGAGGACAGAAGAGCTTCTTAAAGAAGAAGTTACAGGTCTGTCAGAGCCAGAAATCTTGCTTGTTTGTGGGTGACCAAATACTTATTTTCCACCATGATTTACAATTAAATTCTTGAAAAATCCTACAATGTCATTTCCTGGATTTTTTTCTCATTTTGTCTCTCATAGTTGAAGTGTACCTATGATGAAAATTACAGACCTCTCTCATCTTTCTAAGTCGGAGAACTTGCACAATCAGTGGCTGACTAAATACTTTTTTGCCCCACTGTACCTTTATATGGTGACATACTCCCAGATTAAACAGATCAACAGCAGAACAGATAAGTAACATTATGTCACCACGTCTGCACATCCGGCCAAGGCAAGCTCCTGCAAGACAAAACGCACCAGCTAGACAGAAATGACAATCTTCACGTCTAGATAAATAAAGAAACTGCAAACGAGTGAGCAGCCAAGCGGGTCAGCATTGATCAGACGTAACCTGGCTTAATACAGCTTACTGTAATAACAAACTGCAACACGCCATGTGGTTGGGGACGGGAAATAATATGGACTCGATATAACCCCAGCACAGCAACATACGCAGAAGAATAAGCTTGTTTAAGCGGCCTATTTTTATCCCACTACCTCGTTTCAGCTTCTTGCCCGTGCAGTCGCCGGTTATGCCGCAGTATAAATATAGCCACACACTGGACTGCCTTCTCCTCCTGTCGCTCCACACTTTGTGCTCGATTCTGCTTTTGTTAAAGTCCGGTCACGTCTGTAACAAGCCAGATTCATTCGGTGAGTAATTTTATGTAGTGAGATCAATAACAGGAAGGGTGCGACGAGTCGAGAGCGAGCTACGTTGGAATTTACCTATTCATTCCTAGGGCTCGCACTTCGAAATGTGCCTGTGTCTGTGTGGATAGCTGAAATCATCCGTCATATGGGGGAATGGGTCAAGAGCCTGTGATCACACACTAAGTAGCATAAAAACAAAATCTAATCCAGTGCCATGCAGGCTTTCACAATCTGCGGAGCTTTTTAGTGAAAAGACATGGAAGTAGATTGCCAGGCCTCTTCCCTGTAGTTAAATCCTGAACCACCAACACCGAGCCACACTGCTGCCGCCCAGAATGAGGTCTAGCATTTTGCAATCACTGCTCAGTTTTAAATAATTGCTGCTCATTGGTAGATATTTCAACAAGACTGAAAGCAGTGTACGTCCTAAATACCGTGGTACAAGAATTCTGCCCACCCAAAATGTCTGGGATTGAAGCCAAATGATAAAAGCAGAGACAAAACGCAGATAGTGAACAAACAAAAAAGACTTTGGCTTGAGTAGCTGAAAATGTCAGACATGATGTCTACAGACATTAGACGAGCGATCTGTAATACTGTTCATGTGGTGTTCCAAAAACACAAACAAAAATGCAAATGAACAAAACAAAAACAAACAAACAAACTTTTTGTTTTTTTGCCCAGAGTACTCAATTTCATTCTCAATCAAAATTTCATGTGAGGAATCACTAATGTTTATGTGGAACACCAAAAAAAAAAAAAAAAAAAGCAAATTAATAAAACAACCTAAGAAAATGCCAGTTCCGTTTTTGGCCAGCGCATTCAGAATTTCGTTCTCAGCCAAGAATTGTTTTGTGTTTCATGTGAGGAATCAATGTTTATGTGCTGACCTAAAAATGCAAAGCAAAAAACAAAAACGCAAATTGCTAAAGCAAACAAACCTTTCTTTCAGTTTTTTTTGTCCAGTGTTTTCTTAATTTCCTAATTAGTCACAATTTTTTTTCATGCTTCATGCGAGAAATCAGTAATGTATTTTTCTTATGTGATGTTCTAAAAAAACAAAAACAAAATGCAAATTGATAAAACAAACATTTTGTTTCTGTTCAGTTTTTGGCCCAGTGTTGTTAGTTTTTTGGCAAAACTAACAAAAAACTAACAACACTTTTGTTTTGCGTTTCGTGTGTGGAATCAATAATGATGCTCTAACGGTGCTGTAAAAACACAAACAAAAATTGCAAATTACAAACAAAAACCTTTTGACTTCACTTTTGTTTTTGGCCCAGTGTGTTCAGAATTCCATTTTCAGCCAAGATTTGTTTTGTGCTTAATGTAAGGAATCAATGTTTTTTTTTGTTTTTGTTTTTTTAATTATATGGTGTTCTAAAAACAAGCAAATTAATAAAACAAAAATATTTTGTTTCAGTTTTGTTTTTGGTCCAGTGTGTTCACAATTTTGCTCTCAGCCATGAATTTGTTTTGTGTTTCATGTGAGGAATCCATAATGTTTTTGTTTTTTTAATTTTGTGGCATTCTAAAACACAAACAAGAAAGCAAATGAATAAAACAAACAGGCAAACCTATTGGTTATACTTTTGTTTTCGGCCCAGTGTTTTCAGAATTTTGTTTTCAGCCAAGATTTGTGGTTTCGTGTTCTATGTATGGAATCAATTTTTTTTATTATGTGACATTCTAAAAACAAACAAAAACGCAAGTTAATAAAATAAACAAACAAATATTTTGTTTCAGTTTCGTTTCTGGTCCAGTGTGTTCATAATTTTGCTCTCTGCCATGAATTTGTTTTGTGTTTCATGTGAGGAATCCATAATGTTTGGGTTTTTTTTTTTTGTCCCACTCTAAAAACAAACCCTTTGATTTCAGTTTTGATTTTGGACCAGTGTGTTCATGATTTTGTTCATATCCAATACATTTTTTGTGTTCCAATTGAGAAATCAATTAAGTTTTTTTTTTTATATGTGGCATTCTAACACAAACAAAGATACAAATTGATAAAACAAACAAACCTTTTGGCTTCACTTTTGTTTTTGGCCCAGTGTGTTCAGAATTCCATTTTCAGCCAAGATTTCTTTTGTGCTTAATGTAAGGAATCAGTAATGGGTTTTTTTTGTTGGTTTTTTTTAATTATACGGTGTTCTAAAAACAAGCAAATTAATAAAACAAAAATATTTTGTTTCAGTTTTGATTTTGGTCCAGTGTGTTCATGATTTTGTTCATATCCAATACATTTTTTGTGTTCCAATTGAGAAATCAATTAAGTTTTTTTTTATATGTGGCATTCTAACACAAACAAACATACAAATTGATAAAACAAACATACCTTTTGGTTTCCATCTTTTTTGGCCCTTGTTTGGCCCAGAATTTCCCAGGCACAAAATGTTGTTTCGTATTTCATGTAAAGAATAAATAATGTATTGTTTATATTATGGGGCATTCTTAAACAGAAATACAAATTAAGGAACCAAACAAACAGTTTGCTCCACTTTCGTTTTTGGCCCAGCGTGTTTATAATTTTGCTTTCAACCAAGAATTTGTGTAAAACACCACCAACAAAACAACAGCCAAGTGAACGACTGGGAGATTCTTGTTCCAAGCTCGCAGACTGCTCTGGATCTCCAAAACACAGCAGACTAAAATTATTATAAGAAACTCTGGAGTGTTGGCAGGGGGGGATTTCATCAATCTCCTGTCCGCTTGAGACCTAATAATCTTTATAAGAGGCCACGTCTGAGGCAACGGGGGGAAGAAATGAAATGCCACAATCTGTGAGCCTTGTGGCACATGTGTGAGTGCTAATAAACAGAAAAGCCACTTGGCTGCACCACATTCTGATCATTCATCAAATATGGCACGGACCTGTTTCCCAGACCTTCTTTCGCTCCCCCCCTTCCACCGATCCCCCCTCGTTCCCTCCTCCCGCAAGTCGCTTTTTCCTTATCGCCCTTCTCTGTTCTTTTTTCTCTAAAGCTCTTATGCTTCGGTCAGTCCCGTTTCTTTTCTCTCCTTTCCGGTTCTGTTGGGGCGACTGCAGCCATTATAAAAAATAACTGGGTTGGGACTCATGTCATGACAGCTAGTAGTGCAAAGAAGTATGCCCTCTTTAAGAGAAAAGCAAAACCAAGGAAGCTATAGAGAGGATTCAAACTGTGAGGGTCAAACCTAAGCCTGGCATAATGCTCAGAACGTTTTAAAGGCTGCGAAAACATTTCAGGCCTAATGACGCACGCGTTTCTTAATCTCAGTGCTGGGAGACTGTTTTTGTTTTCTCAGCTTTTCCAGCTCCTGACTCAGGCTGTTAAAGGGCTCGATAATTACCCGATGACTCTAAGGAATGCAAACACAAAATATTGCAATGCACAGGGAGCTCAAGTAACGGCGATCGTTTTGCTCATCTGATCTTCGGAAACTGGTCCCTGCAATTCGTCATTCGGCCTAATTCGGTCGGTGACGCAACAGTTCCCCTGTCGATCTTCCAAAAAACCGTGTGCCGACCCCACCGCCCGCTCAGGGAGGAGGACTGCAGAAAAGCAAGTGCCTCCACAAACACGGCATTTTTTCAGAAAAGAAGCCACAATCATCCGACGCTTCCCTCCCTCATAAAACGACAATTATGTGTGTGCAGCACCCTGCCTGTGCCGGCGGCCACTGCTGCGACTTCAACGCGGGCCTCTGTGGTGACGAGATATTGTATTTGACTGACACCTATAATGGACACCTATAATTTATGTACACACAAATCTGTATTTTTCTGGTTTGCACATCTTACAACTCTTTGAGGTTTAGACAGATTTTTTTTTTTGAAAAATTCGCTGTTATTCTTGCAAAAAAAATAACACGTCTAACGGCGCACACCGGTGCACAACAAACAACTGAAAAATAATTATTCGTTTGTGGAAAGGCTGTCGGTCTCATCTCTGTATGATATTAATAAAAGAAGTAGTCATTATTGTTAATGGTTCAGTATTTTGAAAACTGATTTCACAACAAAAAAACTACTTTATTTACGATTATATCTACGTAAAGCTCCATTTCATATACAGGTATGCGCTGTTGAACGTCCATCCGATCAATGCCCGCTCACTGTTAATGTGCCGAGGTGTGTTAAGATTACAATCAGAAATAGTCAGACTCCAAACTCAACCATGGCCAAGACCAAAGAGCTGTCGAAGGACACCAGGACGAAAATTGTTAGACCTGCACCAGGCTGGGAAGAGTGAATCTACAATAGGCAAGCAGGTTGGTGTGAATAAAATCAACTGTGGGAGCAATTGGTAAGGAAATGGAAAACATACAAGACCATTGATAATCTCCCTCGATCTGGGGCCCCATGCAAGAATCTCATGCCGTGGGGGTCACAAAATTATCATGAGAACGGTGAGCCAAAAATCCCAGAACACTACATGGAGGGACCTGATGAATGACCTGCAGAGAGCTGGGACTCAAAGTAACCCAAAGGCTACCATCAGTAACACACTACGCCCGAGAGAGACTCAGATCCTGCAGTGCCAGGCGTGTCCCCCTGCTTAAAGCCAGTAACATGTCCAGGTCCGTCTGACAGTTGCCAGAAGAGCATAATGGATGATCCAGAAGAAGGATTGGGGAGAATATCATGTGGTCAGATGAAACCAAAAAATAGAACTTTTTGGTAAAAAAAACTCAACTGAAGGAAAAAGGATGCTGACTTGCATCCCAAGGACATCATACCTACTGTGAAGCATGGGGGTGGAAACATCATGCTTTGGGGCTGCAAAGCAGACAGGACGACTGATCCGTGTTGTTAAGGGGAGAACGGGGCCATGTATCATGAGATTTAAAAGCCAAAACCTCCTTCCATCAGTGAGAGCATTGAAGATGGAACGTGGCGGATCTTCAGCATGACAGTGATCCAAAAAACACACCGCTCGGGCAATGAAGGAGTGGCTTCGTTAAAAAATAGTCAGTCTCCAGACCTCAACCCCATAGAAAATTTGTGGAAAGGAGTTGAAAGGTCTCCGTGTTGCCCCAAAACATCACTGCTCTAGAGGAGATCTGCATGGAGGATGGGCCAAAATACCCAGCTACAGTGTGTGCCGCCAACCTGTGTGAAGACTTACAGGAAAACGTTTGACCTCTGTCATTTGCCAACAAAGGTTATGTTACAAAGTATTGAGTTGAACCAAATGTATTGACCAAATACTTATTTTTCACCATGATTTACAATTAAATTCTTTAAAAATCCTACAATGTGATTTCCTGGATTTTTTTTCTCATGTTGTCTCTCATAGTTGAAGTGTACCTATGATGAAAATTACAGACCTCTCTCATCTTTCTAAGTCGTCGGAGAACTTGCACAATCAGTGGCTGACTAAATACTTTTTTGCCCCACTGTATACATATATATATATATATATATCTTATTCACGTCTGAATGACATACAACTAGTAAAAGCACAGCCCTGCGACACCTGCTGACAGAAAAGAGAATCGCAGAAAGGCAGAAAACAAACATTACAGGTACTCCTCGCTTTATGACGTTTTATGATAATTCGACTTTACGATGGGAATCCGATAATAAACATAAATACACATTCATAAGATCCCTGACTGAATTTTGAATTTTCCTGAGCAAGCAATATGAAGTACCATTATCTCTCTCGCTCTGATGAGGAAGTCAGCAGTGCGTGGTGTTGGGAGTCAGGTAGCGGGAGTGATGAGTGCTGGGAAATGTAGTGAGGAAAAGCCATGGTCGTGTTTTATGCATGTTTAAGGTAGGCTATGCTATGATTTATACAGTAGATATTAAACTCCTCGGTTTACGATAAATTCAGCTTACGATGGATTTGTCGGAACAACCACCTGTACAGTATTAGCATTCCACTCACCTTTTGGTTTTCAGTAAGCATTTCAAGTTTTATAAAAGATATAAAGATGAAAATGACTGTATCGTACAGTGCTAAATGCTTCATGTTGTGTTTTAATTAATATGATTGTTCAAAACAAAACACTATGTGCAAAGTATCTAAAACTACCACATGACCACGATATTGCCTAGTCAACGTACATTTCGCTCAAATTTCACAGAACATTTTCTGATTTAGGCTGCGTCTCAATAATCTTTTTAATATATTTAATAAAATAATTGACCCTCACCCATTTGTGTGTAGCACCCGCAGCACATAAGTGGCCATGCTTTCAGTACATGGGGGGAGCACAGAGCTGGGTTTTCAATCGGAACGCATTCGCCCGTGGCAGCAAACACAAACACACAGAACATAAACAGGGAATGTTTGATTGTAACAAAACTCTGCAGCCAGGCGGGACGTTGGCAAATAAGATGGGAAAGCCGCGAACCAAATGTTACACCAAATGTACGCAAATCAGTCAACAGATTAAGGAACGGACACAACAAATGGAGCAGGCTTCTACATAAAGGCCAGCTCAAGGGTACAAAATGATTAATTTGATATTTTTGAACCTGTGAAGACTTAGTTTTCCCTGTTGAAAATGGAAACCGTGTCCAGTCACGCTGTTTCTGACCAAGTTCTACTAATAAGCACTCATCTAACACACTTCACCTCAGTTAATATGGTAATGGAACGGCGTCAGGGATTCCCTCTGTTGGTAAATGATTGTACTGTAAAGCAACCTTGGGACTGAGAAAGGCACTACACAACACTTCATTATGATTGAGAATTCACCACGAACAAAAAACAAGCAGTCTGCTAGTACAGCAAAAAAAACCTTTCACTGTACGGGTCAGAGCTCTGCAGCGTGCCTGCAAATGAGTTCCCAAAGAACTGTTCTCTCTCACCTGCAGAGCAGAGGCACCTGGCCGAACCATCTGGCCTGGAAAGGCAGGTGGAGCTGTTCAAACAGAGGTTGCTCTGGACTTCACACGGGTCGTAGGCCAGCGTGCACAGGGGGCCGGCGAAGAAAGGAGGGCAGGCGCAGGAGAACTTGCCGGGGAAGTCAGATCCTACACAGTGGGCCCCATTAAAGCAGGGAGAGGAGGCGCACTCGTCGACGTCCTCACCACAATCAGGACCAGTCCAGCCGTGAGGGCATGAGCATCTGAGGAAGATGACAGCAGGACACAGTTACCAAAAAAAAAAATCTAAAACCTTCAGTATTGCCTTAATTTTGAATGATCTGGTGACTGTGGAGGCGTTTGAGTACAGCGAACTCATTGTCATGTTTAATAAACCAGTTTGAGACGATTTAGTGCCTGAAGTAGCCGTGAAGGGACGCACATGGTCAGCAACAATACTCGAGCAGGCTTTGGCGTTTAAACCATGCTCCGTTTGTATTAAAGAGCCCAAACTCGGGTCCCCTATGCCATTACACCACCAGCAGCAGCCTGAACAGGCTGGATGGATCCATGCTTTCATCTTGTTTACGCCAAATTCGAACCCTACAGTGACTGTGAACCCAGACTGTGATGTCAGAACTAATTGTTGAACATTGTCCAATTTTGGTGGGCCCGCAGAAATGTAGCCTCATCATTGTGGAACAATTCTTCTTCAGTCACACTGGTGGCTTTCAGGCATGAATTGAGGTGCTGCTATGGCATCTCATTGGAGATCAAGCCAGGACTTGAACGTGCCAAAACAATCTGACCAATGACAACATATAGATTCTGAATAACCCACTGACCGCCACTTTTGAAGCAGCAAAGCTTCCACACCCCAGACACTAGGCGCACGTGACTGTAGGTATGGCTTCCTACAAAAGGAAAGATCCACTTTCAACTAATCAGTCCACAGGACATTACACCAAAAGGTTTGGGCTCATCAAGGTGAGATGAACCTTTATTCATCTTCTTTTTTCTGCGGCACCGCTTTCTTCATTTTGAGATAATGACTCTTACTGTGGTTCTTTGTAACTCTTCTCAGACTGAAATATTTAACTCGCTTTCTAACATCTGCCAGAATTTTCTTCGAGCGTGGCAGACACTTCACATTGCTGAAAAGGTTCTATTTAAGTGATGCTTAGACTTAACAGGGCTAGCAGTAATCAAGCCTAGGTATGTCTAGTTTAATTGAACAAGAAATTAAAACATGTTAAGCACTTGGTTGAATAACTAAGGATGATTACTTTTTGATAGATGACGCTGGATCATTTTTTACCTTCAGGAAAGCACGATTGAACGAGCATTAACTGACACAAAGGCAAGAATATAAGACATCTGAAGAAGAATTTGGTTTACATCCTTAAATATTTCAAGAATAACCTACAGAACTCTGGCCAACGTTGTCAGCTGCCTATAAAACACAGAAAATACAGTACCGTGGCTTTCCAATGGCTGAATCGGAAGTGAAGTTCGACTGGACATAATGTCTTACATATAAGTCATGGTTTTACTGAACATGCCAATTACTAATTCATAATTAACAACACAATCAATACAGTGCAAGCTATTGGGGGTGACCTGGCTGTTTGGGAGCAAATGTTGAGGAATCTATGCATTTACAATTGAACCAAGAAAATATTTAGGCAGCAGTTATCCCAGCTTAACACTATCCTCGCTATATACAATATCAATACTATGGACACTATAGCTATATACACACACAGAGAGACAGCACACACACCATGCATTATCCTCTACATAACAACAGTTGGCTAATAGCCCCCTGTTGCTTCAGAAGGAGGAGGGGCAACGTCCTCAAAACCGAGAAAAGTCAGCCAAACTAGTGCTAATAAAACTTGCATTGGGTGGGGCAAAATAAGATTAAATCAACAAGAAAAGTCCAGAGATGAACCCAAATTTTCATCGTTGTCCAAGCCTGGTTAGCTGGTTCAGATATGTGGATGATACCTGGGTTAAAATGAAATCTTAGGAAGTACCACATTTCACCGACCACATTAACTCAGTGGACAAACACATGAAGATCACCCGGGAGGATGTGAAGAATGACAGGTTAGCCTTCTTGGATTGTGAGGTTGTGACTGGAGTTGGAGGACAATTGAAAGTCGATGTTTACCGTAAGCCAACACATACGGATCAGTACTTAAGGTTTGACTCTCATCATCCACTGGAGCACAAATTAGGCGTCATCAGGACACTGTACCACCGAGCAGACAGCGTCCCCACTGACACAGCGGCCAAAGATGGAGAGAAATTTCACATTAAGCAGGCCCTGGGCAAATGTGGTTATCCAAACTGGGCCTTCTTCAAAGCCGGTAAGACTCCCAAACAGTGCTCCAGCAGATCGACGAGAGGAGAACAACAAGCCAGTAGTGATTCCACATGTGGCAGATTTTCCAAACACCGCATCTCGGTGGCTTTCAAACCCCAAAACACACTACATCAGAAGCTGGTCCACCCCAAGGATCGGGTCCCCCAGCACAAACAGAGCCATGTAGTGTATGCTGTTAAGTACCAGGAGGATTCCAGGAATTGTACATCGGGGAAACCAAACAGCCACTGGCGAAAAGGATGGCACAACATAGAAGAAGCCATGAAACTGCCAGAAACTGGTCCACCCCAAGGATCGGGTCCCCCAGCACAAACAGAGTAATGTAGTGTATGCTGTGAAGTGCCAGGAGGATTGCCAGGAATTGTAAATCGGGGAAACCAAACAGCCACTGGCGAAACGGATGGCACAACATAGAAGAGCTACCTCATCAGGTCAGGACTCTGCGGTTTACACCCACCTACAGGCCAGTGGCCACTCTTTCAAGGATGAAGACGTGCAGATCCTTGATAGGGAGTAACGATGGTTTGAACGCGGAGTAAAAGAAGCCATTTTTGTAAAAAAGGAACTGCCATCCCTGACCGAGATGGTCCTCAGAGTAACACCTCTCCCATCTTACAACGGAGCCATCGCACCCTCCCCCAATCCTGTGTGAATGGCACACTTGGCCATTGTCGTTTTTAAGGGCTCTGCAATCTGCATATTAAACTGATCCAACCGTTCCCATTGTTATGCAATGGTGCTGGTACCAGTCGTTTATGCAAAGGGCTGTAATATAAATCGGTGAAGTTCTCCAACTAGCTTAGACTGAAGAAGTAACTTAAAGATGGACAAACGTCATCTCCCACAAAAACCTTAGGCCAGATGAACTGATCAACTTCTGGGACCTGCTAATGAATTGAGCAGTATAAATACAAAAGTTCTCATAAACTCCCAACCTGGACTAAGAATGATTAACAAAGACAGCTGCTACAGTGCTCCTGAATTTCCCTTTTTCAACAGACTACTTGTGCATGTTCTAGACTCTTCCATATGTTTCCCATTTTATTAACATCTCAACAAGTGTGAGAATTCACCACTGGTACTTAGGTGCTGCATGGGTCACTACACCATGGTAACAAATACACAACTCTGTATAGCTTTTACAAGCATAATTCAGGTGTGTCACAACTAAAGTTCTGAAACGAAATGGATGCTGACCGGACATTACTACAGTCATGTAGTTCAGACACTTTGCACATAGGGTTTTATTTTAAACAATAACACTAATTAAAACACAATATGAAAATATTTAGTACAGTACTGTACAATACAAGAGAGTAATTCTTAGCTTTGTATCTTTTATAAAATTTGAAAGACTGATAATGAACTCGAAATGAACGTTATGTTATTTTCCGGCTTTCAAGTCGCCATTCTCTTTTCAAGGGTTCGTTCTTATTAGATGTCTGTCATTCAGACGTGAATTAGATACATACAAGACAGATTTTTATTTCCTATCATAATTCGTAAGACCTTTGTTGCTAAAGCCGTTGTGCACGTACCCAGTACGAAAAGTCAAAAGCTATGCATGTATCATAACTGTGGTAGCCTAGCGGTTAGGGTACTGGACTATGGACCACAAGGTCCAGGGTTCAAATCCCACATCTGCCAAGCTGCCCCTGTTGGGTCCTTGAGCAAGGCCCTTAACCCACAATTGCTTGGATTGTAAGACTGTACCAATTGTAAGTCGCTCTGGATAAGGGCGTCTGCTAAATGCTGTAAATGTAAATAATTTTTCAGGCAAAATACACAACTTTCTGAACAGCGGAAACAAAAAGAAAGGCAAAGATGCCTATTTACAAAAGGAAGGCCAGCACTTCACAGGCCTACAAGAGAGCTTTCAAAACAAGATTAGTATATCCAAACTGCATTTCTGCATGTCACATCAGTTTCCCTCTTAGCCCCAAAAGAAGTTTAGTCGAGGTCAGCAAGAGAGTTAAGTCACTAACTTTGTTTTTTTTTTTTCTTTTGGCTTTTCCAAATACAGACATAAATCATGTTCTTCAGCTAATAGGCTCAGTTCGATTTGGGAACACCAAATAATGAGGTGTGAATGAGCACTCCTGCTCTCTGCTTGCTTTTTTTTTGCCTTTTTTCCCCTCACTGCTGCAGCTCCTTAGTGTGCACAGTCGGATGAATATGACTGTCCAAACAGTACATCAAACGGTGTGCCTGACGCTGGAGTGTTTGGGGAATGCTGATCTTAAGAAAGTATTATTGACTACATTTTGAACCAGCTTGATTCAGTACATAAAGCAAATTTCTGTGCCATTACTCCCTGCCTTTCTTCTACATTAGCTACAAGGAAAAAAGCCACAAATACCTGTTGTAATGTTTTTCCTTCTCAATGATTTGTCAAAAAGAGATTTTACTCAGGTATTCCAATAATAAAATGTTACTCTAGGATTAGCTGCATGAACACTGTCAGAAAACAGCAATCAAACAGCATATATATGATATACAATGTACGGTTTAACGTCCACATTACATTCTGTGACACACGATGTTGACCGAAATGGGCCCTGAGAGGACTTTACTAAAGCCACACAGTAGTTCAGATACTTTGCATATAGCGCAGATTGTTTAATTTAAACTATAATACTAATGAAAACACAATATGAAGACATTTAGTACAGTACTGTACAATATAGTCATTCTTTCCTTTGTATCGTTTAGAAAACTTAACACATAATGAAAACAAGCGTGGAACATTACCATGTTGTTTTCTGCTTGTAACATATAGATACACATGCACATACACACACACACACATATATATATATATATATATATATATATATATATATATATATATATATATATATACACACACAAACGCTGTATATACATGTATGCATGTACATAGTTATCCAACAGTCTTATTATCTTTCCAACAGTCTTATTATTATTATTATTATTATTCCATCCTTTTTTGGTCCGTCTTTCTTCTTCTGCAGGGGTCACCTATCCCAACCAACATCAAATGGTGAGCTGGAGACATAATTCTGGAGGACGACTGAGCTCATAACGGAATTGGGAGCTTGTGTTTCTGATCCTGATCGGACCTTGAGCGGTCCCAATAGGGGCCCCTGTGCCTCCGACGTTAACCAATGACAACAAGAACAAGAGACATGAAATACTGAATGATGATTATGCTCGAAACAGAATAAGATGTTTGTGCTCTTTCGTCCCTTGAAGGGGCCACATGGGGGGCCCTGCGTACCCCAATGGTAATGAATGGGGAAAAATAAAATTTTCAGCTGGAGGCGAGAACTTCTGTATTATGATTCAGCTCATAAAGAAATTGCCAATCGGACATTTAGGGGCCCCACATTTAAGGGCTCCTCTGGTTAAATTAAAGGTTAAACAATAACAATATTTTGAAAAAACTTCAGGAAATGCACCTCTCTAGTTTCTTAAAATAAAGCTTAAGACCTCGGCTGTTCAAGTGATCGGACGGACAACGTACTGATATGTATTGACGGTTAAAATGTGTACTGGGTCCAGCCAAATATCAGATGATCCAGATCACTGTCTCTTCTGTAGAATAGGAAACCTGAACAATAAGAAAAGCCTGACAGCAAAAACAACGACGCCTTTAACTTAGGTATCGGCAAGTACCTTGGGCGGCAAAGAAAACAAACGAATGGATCCTTGATCAAATCAAAGCTCGCCTTTCACTCGACACCAAGCTGAAGCTTGGACAGATACAATCAAAGGAATCCATTTAAAAGCCTTGTTGACCCAAAAAGAAGACAAAATACTTTGGAGAAACAACATGTAAACCAGAGCTCTACAAAAACAAAATGACCACGTACAGGCTGAACACCTATTGCCACTGATTATCACAATTATCTTGACATGCGACGGTATGTCAAGGTTTGGGATACATCATTTGGTGAACCAGCAGACGCTCCTCGTGGTGGACGTGGGAGACATGGTCATGTGCAAAGCTCTGAGTGACTTTGACAGAAGGAAAATCGTTATGGCCAAACAATTGGGTCGGAGCATCTCTGGAACAACAAGTCTTGAGGGATGCTCCCAGTCAGCAGTGACGAGTCTCTAAACGTTTGTTTCTCTCCCAGGAGGAAGAAGCCGACAGAACGGTTACTGTGGCACAGTCGCTGAGGTTTTCAGTGCATCACACCCTGCGGATTTGATTTTTCTTTCATTGCAGATGGTAAGAACCCGAGATATTACATGTTTCGTCTGGTCAGCCTCATTTCATTTGTTAATGAACATCCATTCCTGCATGTTGAGTTGCCAGTCCTTCTCACAACACTTAGAAGAGTTTTGGGAAAAGTGGATACCAAACGAATTAGTGTTTCAGGTGGTATTTTGTCCCACTCTTCCCACAAACAGTACGGGGTCTGCACACGTTCTCTATTGGGGACAGATCAGGACTGCATGGAGGTCAGTCTAGTACCCATACCCTCTTCTTTCTGCAGCCATGCTTTTGTAAATTTGTGCAGCATGTGGTTTTGCATTGCCTTGTTGAAAAATGCATGGACCCCCCTGGCTCTAAAATCACAAATTTAACAGAATTCTTACAGGTAAGTCTTGCTTTTGTTAAGGGTACTGACAACCCCATAGCAGGACAGACCCTGGCTTTTGGACGTGTTGATAAAAGTCTGGATGGTCCTTTTTGTCTTTGGTCTAGAGCACACAGCGTCCATTTCTTCCAAAAAAAAAAAAATCTGGAATACCGATTTGTCTGACCACTGGACATGGTTAATAGAAAGTTTGTCTTTGCACAATAAAGTTTTAAGTAGAATTTGTGAATGAACTCCGTATTGAATTGCTTGAGAAAGGTCAATGGAATGAAGTTGGCCAGACGAAACATGAAATATCGTAGGTTTGTACGTATACATACGTACTGTAACCTTCCAGTTCAAGCCCTCTCATGCCATACCCATGTGGCTGGGAGTCTAACAGAGCTTGACTGGCCCGGCTCTCTGGCTGAAGGGGTTGGAATTCCTGTCTCCCCATCAGTCAAAACAACACTAGCCAATCTTGGGTGATGGTCAGATTACAAATAGATGATAAAGCAGCTACAGCCTACCTCCGGCCATGTTCAGCTGCCCTATGACACTGCTTCATTAGCAGTTTGAAAGACGAGGTCTTGAGGGCTTTGGGTGGAAGAGGAAGAGGTCACAGCCTTTTCCTGCCACGGTAGTGGATTCTGTATAAGAGAGAACCCACTAATATGATTCGTAACATCATTAATTATTACATGGAGACTGCTGAAATTCCAGGATAGCAATCTTGACAGAGAGAGGCAGGAAGAGTGAAGAGTGCGAGTCTCTTGGTGGCAGTGCGTATATATCAATCCTTAATCTCTTGCAATCCCCAAATACATTTTCCTCTCCACTAGTCTTGCTACTAGGGGAGGGGTGGATTCGTGACGACAGTTATTTCAGCTGGGGAATCAAATCCAAATCCTCCCCTTTCTGAATGCCGCTGATTGATTCGTTTGTTTCTCCTGCCACCTGCCATTCATTATCTTTGCCATTTCTAATTTCAAACCCACTTCTGATCCGAGCAAATTCTCTCTCCGCTTCGCGAAATCAACCAGAGATGGACTCACGTGTAGGCGCCGAGCAGGTCAGTGCAGGTGCCGCTATTTTTGCACGGGTTTGACGAACACTCGTCTGTCTCCCACTCACAGAATTCCCCCTCCCAGCCCAGGCCGCAGATGCACCGGTAGCTCTGGAGTGTAAAAAGAAGGAACAAAAGAATCAAAGCCAAATTGCGGCGGATCCTTCAACGCAACGTTACCTTGGCCTACATAGGTTTGATGCGGCCGCCAAACACTCGCGAGCCACATAAAAAGGCTTCTACTATGACTTTTATATGGCGCGTGGAAAAGAAGGGAATAACAAGGCCTTCAAAATTAACAGGCTGTACTATTTACAAGGCGAGTAAAGGAAGGCTCTGCGCCCACTATAGGAGGGTTTTGAGTAGAAAGGCAGCCTGCAGAGTGGTTTTGTAACACGATGTTCTGCAGCTTCGGCCCATCAATCAGTATTAAAATCCAGCATGCCATGCCAAGTTCATCCTGGCGTACAGGTCGTCTCAGGAGAATGGCCCAGAATTAACAGGGAGTAGGATAACACACTGGACACCAGTCCTACCTTTAGGTTCCAAGAATTTGCCGTTGCAGCACCAGGGTATGTTCCCCTAACTGCTCTTACCTCCCTCCAGGCAAGTGCAGGGTAGCAAATTGCCACTCTCCATCCGACTGCCAGTCGACATGACCTTTCACTCACTTTCCGTAACTGCTTAACACTAGGTTGACTGACATTTCTCAATTCTGAGAACAATCCGCCTCTAACTTGCAAACCATCAGGGGGGCTATCGGCCAACTGTTGTTATGTAAATTAATGTCGTCTATCTATAGATAGATAGAAGAATTCTATTGTATTTTCTTTTTTCAATGATATTTCATCCATTCTCTCTCGCTCTGTCTCTCTCTCTCACTATATATATATATATAGCCATTCCACCAAATGGGTGCCAATACTGTTCCCAGGACATTACATGTATAGATAATTTATAATGATAATGCTTTGGAAAACCTTTTTTGGCATTGTTGTGGCACTCCCATCGATACCTTACTTTTTTTTTCATCAGAAATCTATGACATTTAATTAAAATACACATTTTAGTCCTCAGGTTTTCCAAATCCTCCTACTTCTGAAAATTAGGGAACATACCAAGTTGTCTCTTATCCTGTTCTGTATATTTGATGAATTGTAACTATAATTGAGAGGGTCACCCTCAACTTACTATTTCCTGTTTACCGAATGAATTTTTAGACGAATTGCTTGTTTAGGACTGTTTTTGGCCAATCATTATCAATGTGCCAGGTGTCCCTAATGCTATTAGTAAATGTACGCGAGGTGGGATAAATGTTATGCTTTTTTGCGAATCCTGTGCTGAACATGTGGACGGGTTTAATAATATAACAGGATTTAACGGAGATTCTTCATGTAAAAATCAACAAAGTTGCCCTTAGACTGACCAAAACAAAAAATCATTATGGATAGTTGAATGTGTGTGTTGTTAGATTCAGTGTTGGAAAAATTATGAAGATTAATTTTGAAGAGTTACAACAAGTAGGCAGCACACATTTGGCAGAATGACTTGTATATAAAACGTTTCTTGTGTAATTAATTTAAGTTGTTTCTTTTTTTGCTATTGCAAAAATGACTGAACCACTGCTTGCTGCACAGTCCGTCACCACTTTGAGTGCATGTTCAAAATACACTGGGGATTTGGCAAATGGTCTGGGCCGAAACTGCTGGATACAAAACGGTGGAAAAATGTTTGTAACACACTGGGTTTTATTCGTAACACAGCAGAAGAAACTTCTGATGTGCACCGCTAAATCGCTTGCCTATGGGAGACTCCTTTTCTCGAAACTCTGTCGCTGGGGAACATGATGTTATTTTGGCAGCCAAATCATCTTTAGTGGCTCCCCCTACTAAGTGCAAGATTGCAGTAAAAAAAGACACACAAAAAAAAAACAGACAAAGCAACTCGCACACCAAAAATTATGTTGCAGAGGTACTGAGAGTTCAATGTCAAAACCAACTCTTCCTTTACAGCAAGCATACAGAACAGATTTAAAAGAACACATAGAGGTCTGCCATGGCTCCCTGGCCACTGTATCCGGTATATCACTTTGTTTCTACACTTACTGTCCATTTTATCAGTTCCACTTACCATATAGAAGCACTTTGTAGTCCATCTGTTTTCCCTTTTCCCCATTCTCTAATGGTCAGGACCCACCCAGGGCCACCACAGACCATACTCATTGGTTGGTGGTGTGCTGGTACGAGTGGATCAGACAGCAGTGCTGCTGGAGTTTTAAACACCTCAGTGCCACTGCCACACTAAAAACAGTCTGTAATTGTAGAACATTTGTAACAGGCACAGACAGGACTCGCTTGAGTGCATTTGAAGATATTTTCCGTCACCCATTTATTTTAGAGGAAATACAAGCCGTGTAGGTCAGGTCTAAAGTTAAAGAGACGCAGGCAACAATGAGCTAAAATCATAGCGCTTCAAAAGAAAAAAACAAAAAAAGGCATCACGTCGGATATAAATCCAATGTGCTCCAATGTGCACGGTGCTCAAGAGTGATGCGGGGAAGCTTGTTTAAACGCTTGCTAGTTTACAGGGTTCAATAAAAAAACAAGCTCGTAAAAATGAACAGTAGCGAAAGGAGGCCGCAGTACATAAAGCGCCGGCAAAACAGACAATTTCTCTTAAGGCGGACCACGCCGAGGTCGAGATTTACAGCGCGGATTTACATTTCCTTTGCAGAAAGCCGCAAGCCAAGAGCAGCGAGAGAGCAAAACTGACTCAACAGTGTAGGTTGGAGTAATGGCCTCTTCCCTTGTTAAGAAGCCCGTGTCGACCAGGACTGTGGAAATGACCCGAAGCCTGAGGGTTCCCAGAACTGGCAAGCGACCACTACCAGCACAACACACACTAACACACCACCACATCAGAGTCACTGCAGTGCTGAGAATGACCCACCACCCAATTACTACTCGACCTGTGCTGTCCTCTGGGGGTCGTGACCATTAGAGAACAGAGTAAAGGGGACTAACAAGAGGACTGTGGTAGCCTAGCGGGTAAGGTACTGGACTATAGACCAGAAGGTCCAGGGTTCAATTCCACTGCCAAGCTGCACTGTTGGGTCCTTGAGCAAGGCCTAGCCCGCCATTGTAAACTGTACCAACTGTAAGTCGCTCTGAATAAGGGCGTCTGCTAAATGCTGTAAATGTAAACAAGGTACGTATAGAAACAGATCGACTACAGTCTGTAATTAAAGAACTACAAAATGCTTCATATGGTGAGTGGAGCTTTCTCTACGTCTTGACTCAACCCATTGCAGAACTCCTTGCTTTCAGTCCTTGGGCTGTCATAAAAGTCGCGGAAACGTGAACCATTAAAGTGCTCAATCCCATGCCGGTGAACACAATTCGTAGTCGGTAATTTCATGCCTGTGGAATTCCAAAACCGCTCGCACAACTGTCCAACCATCCACAGTGACTATGAGTCTGATCACGCTATTGTGATTCCATGGGGAAGGTCATAAAAAGGAGGACTTTCTTCCTTTCCCTACAGCCTACGAGCTCACGTCAGTATGAGAGACTGACTATTTGTAAGTACAAGTAAAAATGGCTTTAAATTTCCATAGTGGACTCAAATATTAACATTACACAATATGAGAGAGGACTTTAGTTGCATGGAAGTTACCCTAGGTTCCTTAATGACCTGGAACTGGTTTTTCTCTTGGATTCATTGTTGTTGGTTGACAGAAAAGTCAATAAAAGTCTTACATTTCAATAGTGGACACAAATATTAATGTAAGCCAATGTGAGAGAGGCCTTTAGTTGTATGGACGTTACCCTGGGTTCCTTAGTGACCTCTCGGACTATTACACACCTTGCCCTTGGAGCGAGTTTTGTTGGTCGGCCGAGAAACAAGGGCCTTAAATTTCCATTGTGGATTAAATTACTAACATCAGCCGATACGAGAGAGGCCTTTAATTGCATCAAAGTTACCCATGGTTGATTAGTGACCTCTCGGAAAATACGTTTTGCTCTTGGAGCAATCTTCATTGATCAACCGAGTAACAAGTGTTTTACATTTCAATAGTGGACTCAAATTTTAACATTAGCCAATATGAGAGAGGCCTTTAGTTGCATGGACGTTACCCTGGGTTCCTCAGTGACCTCTCCAACTATTACATGCCTTGCCCTTGGAGCAATCGTTGTAGGTCAACCATGTAACAAGGGTCTTACATTTCCATAGTAAACTCAAATATTAACATTAGCCAATATGAGAGAGGCCTTTAGTTGCATGGAAGTTACCCTGGGTTCCTCAGTGACCTTTCGGACTATTACATGCTTTGCCCTTGGAGCGATCTTCGTTGGTCAACCAAGTAACAAGGGTCTTACATTTCCAAATTAATATGAACTAATATGAGAGAGAGAAATAGAAATGTAGAACATTCTAAAGGGTTCTAAAACGTTCATGCACTATAGTCTGTTCTTATTAACGTGCATCTTGATTTATTGAATTTTACTCACAGCTGACGTAATCAGTCTGGAGGAGCCTATGTGGCTGCTGCCCAGATCTTGAGGAACTGATGCCACTTGCTCCAAAGAGATCTGAGAAATCTTTAAGCTAGCTGTCTATACTGAAACAGTTACATGTCCTCACCTTCCAGTTAATATGTATTGTCTGTTTCACTGGGAGCAATGCTAATCCAATCAAGTGTTGTAATTCTTTTCAGGTTACTACATCTGTTTTACTTCCAAGTGGATCTTTGATACATGTAGGGTGATAAATAACCTAAACAAAATCTTCATTCTTATAACTTTATACCTCACACAGCTAGCTTCCCACAAGTCTGTTGTGAAAGATACACTCAGGTCTTTTGTCTCACTGTCTCACTTTAAATCAGAAAAGGTTGGGACAGTATGGGAACTGCAAATACAAAAATGCAGCGTGTCGTACATTTATACTGAATATTATTTCATTGCCGACAGTATGAACCCAAGATATTTCATGTTTTGTCTGGTCAACTTCCTTTCATTTACCTTTGTCAAGCACTACAATACGGAGTTACATTCACAAATGCCACTTAAATCTTTAGTGTGCGAAAAAAGAAGCCTTATGTTATACACATACATAATTTACAATATATAATATGTACCCATTCCTGTATTTCAGGCCTGCAAGACAATCCATAAACAGTTGGGGCAATTAGGGATAAACAACAGGTGATGGTAATCATGATTACAATTATGAAGTCCAAAGCCAGGGTCTGCCATGGTATGAGGTTGTGTCAGTGCTTTCAGCAAAGGTCAGTGACAGTTCTCTGATGGCAGCAGTAATGCAGAAAAGTTCATTTAGATTTATAACATGCCTTCAAGAAGACATCTTTTTCCATGTACAATTTATAAATGACCAATCTTTTCCTCCCATTAATGGCCTCTTACACCATTAAAAAAGCCTGAATTTGCAGCATTCAGCAGAAAAAAGAAGATATACTCTTCCCCGCTACGATGGGATTGGGGGACAACTACATATGTCCTAACACCTTGTTTATAATTTTGTGAGAGGTGGTTCGCCCCACCTGCAGGGAAGGAGAGAAGCCAAGAGAGAACAGAGAGGACAAATGAACATAGCGGAGGCGAGGGAAGGGGTGACTGAACCAAATGAAAATAGAGAGCGGAGAAAATGTATCAGGATGGATGGGAGCACAAAAGAGTGAGAGCAGGGGAGAAGAAATGAATTGGCCGCTTTCTTTTTCTTTTAGGTTAGATGGTGGAGCAAATCCTTGAGCAGAGGACACGAAAAAAAAACCCCATACAGTTTATTCCAACAATTTGGAACTGCAGACGGGGCTTTTCACTGGTTTGAACAAATGTGTGATTAGTATGCAGTGGTTAATGACAAATGAGTGAGGAAAGTATTGGAATATTTAAAGACAGCGTTCCTCAAAGAAAGATGGGAAGGGATTTGCATATTTCCTCCTCTACAGTGCATAGCATCATTAAACGATTTAAGGAATCTGGAGGAATTTCAGAGTAAAGGGCAAGGGCACAAGGATAAATCGATGACCTGCGATCTCTGGGACTTTAACCCTTGTTCTTGGGGTAAGCTTTTTTTGGTCAACCGAGCAACGAGGGTCTTAAATTTCCATAGTGGACTCGAACATTAGAAAATATGAGAGAGGCCTTTAGTTGCATGGAAGTTACCCTGGTTTACTTAGTGACCTCTTGGACTATTTATTACACATCTTGCTCTTGGAGCGATCGTTGTTGGTCGACTGAGTAAAAAGGGCCTTAAATTTCCATAGTGGACTCAAAATATCAATACTAGTCAATATGAGAGAGGACTTTAGTGGCATGGATGCTACCCTGGGTTACTTGGTGACCTCTTGGACTATCACACGTCTTGCCATTGGAGCGAGCGTGGTTGTTCGACAATTTCCATAGTGGACTTAAATATTAACATTAGCCACTACATGAGAGACGCTGCTATATATGAAAAACGTTGCTTAACTGACTGGTAAGAATTGTGAGAAGGTGTTAAATGCATTACCATCCCATTTTTTTGGAATGTGTTGCAGGACTTAAATGCAGGATTGGATGTTTATTAACAAATATAATGAAGCTGACCAGACAAAACATGAATATATTGGGTTCATACTGTGCAATGGAGTGTAAGCCAAGGTCAATGTAAGACACAATGCTGGTCCCAGCGTAGGCCTTCTCAGCCGAGCTGCTCTGACAACACAGTCTAGCCCTAATGTTAAGCAATATCTCGTAAACCGAAGATACAAGGCGACGTCTGTGGATATTTTCAGTTATCGCGTTTAATGCACTGTGGCTCAAACGGATTTAACAGATCAATACAAGCTCACCAGATGGAAGTCGACACAAGTGGAGTTGTTCTTGCACATGTTGCTGATGCAATCGTCGATGTCTTGCTCACACCTCTCTCCGGCGTAGCCTGGGTTACACAGGCAATAGAAGCCATCCGCGACTAGAGGAGGGGGGAAAAAAATCCTGTCAGAGTGGTTGGAGCAGCTGGCTCAGGGTAAATAAATGACTTCTGGCCAAATAAGCAGTGAAATCCTGTCTGCTTAATAATTTGCTCTCAGTGTACCGCCATCTACTTGGGAGCAGAAGATTTTTAAGAGATCCCGGTCGAGAGTGTGGATTTAAAAAAATAAAAAAATAAAAAAATTCTGTTCCTGTGCATACAATGACAGGAGTTAGATACAGAAAGTGGCGACAACAGGAGGAAATTCCGAACCGATTAATGCAATTTGAGGCTGCAACTAAACCAGCTGTTACTATATTAAAAATAGTCAAACAAGAAAAAAGTGCTTCCTAACTGGATATTAGCAGGGCCTATATCATGTCCTTACTGTGGATCGAAGTGTTTCAGGTGTTATTTTGTCCCATTCTTCCTGAAAACACATACTTAGATGATAACAATACATCCTCCGAGCCCTCGACGCCACTTCTGGACATGGTTAACATAGACTTTTTTTGCACAGTAACGTTTTAAGTGGCATTTGTGAATGTAACTGTATTGTAGTGCTTGATAAATGTTTGATAAAGTAATCCCTTGCCCATGTGGTTCTATCAGCTATTGATGACTGACGGTTCTTGATGCAGTGCCATCTGACGGATCAGAGATCACGGGTCTTTGGTTTAGGCTTGCGTCCTAGTCAGATTTATTTATATAGCGCTTTTTACAATGGAGCATTGTCTCAAAGCAACTTTACAAGTTTAGATTATCTCCTAATAACTACGTCCAATCCCAAATTGAGCAAGCCTAGGGCGACAGTGGCAAGGAAAAACTCCCTAGTTCTAGGAAGAAACCTTGGGAGGACCAAGACTCAAAAAGGGACCCAACCTCCTTGTCTTTTACGCCCTGGAATTCCTCCAGATTCCTTAAATTGTTTAATGATATTATGCACATTAGAGGGAGAAATATGCAAATCCTGTGTAATCTTCCAATTTTCTCTGACTCAACTTCGTCCAAAATGGTGTTGAGGTTACATTTTTCTGGCACTGTCCCTTAGCAGAGGTACAAAGCCCTGTGCCTTATGGGACTTATCAGACCTCCTGCCTTCATTCATTAATGACGTTAAAGAGAGATGGACCTGCTGCCTTTACACGGCCTGACGGCTCTATACAGGCAGGCGGTGACAAAGGTAATTGTGGGTTTTTTTCGGCAGCGAATTTATTGCAGGCGCAGTCTCGCTGTCCCAGGATTGTTCATTATGCCTAAGATTTAGCACATAATCTGTGCTGTCACTCTGGCTCAGCACGTGTAGCCGCTATTGCACTCATTAAGTTCTCGAGGTCCTGGGTGGCAGCCACCATTACTCACAACAGCTGCTGCCAAGAAACTCCTCGTTCGACCGATGCATCTTTTCCCCCCACGTGTACACAAACACACACACACACATGTCCAGAAGCGCAGCAGCCTCCGGTCTAGCCCACAGGTTCAGCAGGGGAAGTAATAATAAGGGCCGGCGGTACAGGTGGTCTTGGATACAGAACTCTCTAGAATGTCAATGTGCACTGCTGGATAGAGAGTCGAAACTATGGATAACACAAATAAGTCTCAAAGTTACAACTCCGATAGACAATACTTTCAACGATAACATTAAGCTTCGACCAAGAAACAACACTGCCATCGTTTTTATCATGTTCAATTATAACTATGTGGCTGACTCTGACTAATCACCGTGTGGCAGCGATTTATTGTGTTAAAAAAATCTTTTATTCGTATTAGTGTATTATTACTCAAGCCGGTACGATTCCACAAGTTTGTTCAGAACCTGATGATCCAGCATAAGTTCTCAATATTGCAAACAGCATCTTGTGATGTTACTGAACGCTTGGACTTCTGTCTTCAAGTGCCCCCATAAATCACTTTAACAGCCAAGGTCTTAATAATTACAAGAGGAAATAAAAACCTGTCTTTCATATATAAACTAAATAATGTGATAAACAGGTGATGTCAACAGGTGATTATATCCATGATTTGGTACGAAAGCAGTGTCCATGAAAGGCTTAGTGTTAAGTTCCGCGGCCATACCTCAGTTTTTCCTTGTTTTTTTGATGATGGGCGATCAGGACTACATAGCCCACAATCCCCTCCGCGAACAATATAGCCATGGACTCAGCTGGGACTGTTTAATATGACTGTTTTGATTGCTAACCGCACACAGCTGGGACTGTCGTTATGTAAGCTCAGTGTTTCCCAGTTGCGTTGCGGGAGCATTGTCTCGGTCACGCCTGAGCTGTTGGGTATATTCTTTGTTTTGTCCGCTTCTGGACTTTGTGCCGCGGTCTCATCCACCTAGGACCATTGTTTGTGGTCTCGCCTTGGATTATTGTGCTGCGGTCTCGTCCGCCTCTGGAAACTTGTGTATTTTAGTCCGCTTTTGAATACTCGTGTGGGGTCTCGTCCGGTCGGTTCTTTGCGTGACTGCTATTTTTGTGCTCGCAGCTGCGTCTGCAGTGGCTAATTGTTTCTGGTTGTTTCCCCTAGCCGGCGATAGCTCCTCGCAGCTTTTCGCTGCCTGGCGCTAGCTTTTCCTAGCCGGCATAGCTTCTCATAGCTTCTCCCCGGCTGGCATTGGTCTCATCCAGCTGGCGTTTGCTCCCTGTAGCTTCTCCCAGGCCGGCGTTAGCTTCCCCTAGCCGGCGCTAGCTCCTCACAGCTTCTCCCTGTCCGGCGCTAGCTTCTCCTAGCCGGCATAGCCTCCCGTAGTTTCTCCCAGGTTGGCATTAGCTCCCCGTAGCTTCTCACAGGCTGGCGTTAGCTTCCCCTAGCCGGCAATAGCTCCTCAGCTTCTCCCTGTTCGGCGCTAGCTTCTCCTAGCCGGCATACCCTCCCGTAGTTTCTCCCAGGTTGGCATTAGCTCCCCGTAGCTTCTCACAGGCCGGCGTTAGCTTCCCCCAGCCAGTGTTAGCTCCCCTTTAGCTTCTCCCTGCCGGCGTTAACCATTCTCGGCCTCTTCCCCTGTGTTCCCCTTGCTTCAGTAAGCTGTGTTTCTCCTTGGTCTCATTATTATTATTATTATTATTTTCATTTGTTATCATTGTTATTATGTTTTTTTTTCATTATTATTATTGTTATTTGGTGTTTACCTGATTCGGTTTCTTTTGCTGGTGCCTTAGTTACTGCCCTGTTTTCTTTGTTAGTGGACTTCTTAATAAACTGTTTGTTTGGAACTGGAGCCTGCATTCACCTGCTCCCCGTCTCTCTCTGTACCACCAGATATTAACACTTTGAGGAGTAAAGATGGGCAGAGGATCTTTACAGTAAAGTTTTAAGTGGCATTTGTGAATGTAACTCTGTACTGTAGTGCTTGATAAAGGACTGAGAAAGTAATCTCTTGCCCATATGGTTCTATCAGCTATTGATGAATGACGGTTCTTGATGCAGTGATGCAGGTCTTGACTTAGCCTTTACGCACTGAAATACCTCCCGATTCCTTGAATCGTTTAATATTATGCACTGTAGATGGAGAAATATGTAAATTCCTTCCAATCTTTCTTTGAGGAACATTGTTTTTAAATAATAATCTCTGACAAACTGAACATCCTCCGCCCATCTTTGCTCATCAAAGACTCAGCCTTTCTTGGATACTGCTGTTGTACCAAAATCATAACTAGAATCACCTGTTGACATCCCCTGTTTGAAATCACATCATTATTTAGTTTTGTTAATGCATTGCTAGCTCTAAATTGTCTGTAAAAAGCTGAACTGTTTTTTGTAATGCTGGCCTGAAATGTAGGAATGGATGCTTATTAACAATTTAAATGACATTTGACCATAAAAAACATGAAATATCTCGGGTTCATACTGGGTTGTAAGTTTTAGTGCTCACTGCACCTTTGCACAGCACTGCAATGACACTCATGTGGTGTGCTAATGTGTGTTGTTCTGGTACAAGTGGACCAGACAGCAGTGCCACTAGAGTTTGTAAACAGCGTTCACTCACTGTCCACTTTATTAGAGCCATTAAACTTATTGCTCCACCCTTGTAGATGTACAGTCAGACACAGTAACAACAGACAATCTGTTGTTGTGCAGTTTGCGTTAGTCATCCTCTAATCCTTCATCAGCGCTCACAGGATGTTGGTGGCTGAACCTTTTTGGCTGGTGGACTATTTTCAGTCTAGCAGTGACACTGAGGAAGTTTAAAACTCCAGCAGCTGCTGTGTCTGATCCACTCGTACCAGCACCACACACAGTAACACACCACCAGCCAAATAGGTCCTGATCTGTGCTGGTCCTGTGGGGGTCCTGACCATTAGAGAACAGAGTAAAGGGGACGAATAAAGTATGTATAGTACCAGATGGACTACAGTCTGTAGCTGTAGAACTACAAATTACAGTGACCTTTTGCACAGTACTGCACACACATACGCATAACCCATCTATGATGTCACCCAGATAGTTATGATCTGTGTCGGACCTATAAAACGAACCATTTGCCTCATTATGACAGTTGAATTATTTAGTGTTTGCCAATCTGTAATCCTTGACCTACAACGTGCCTTTGATCTATTGCTTTCTTGATCATCTACGCCAGAGACAAAACAGAGGCCGTTGGGGGAGGGGGGTTGGTGCAGAGAGACTTATCGGATTACTGAGGGAGGAAAACAACACATTGCCTTGAGCTTTGATTGCATTACCTCTGTCATTTATCATCCATTATTAAAATTACAGTGCAGCGCTTGCGCCTAATTGATCTGCTCTCGCAGCTGGGCTAAGGCACAAGCGTTTGCGAATACGTTTCGTACGGTCACATCGGATGGAGGACGATCTCAGGGAGCTTCCTAACAAACTGAAGTCATGACCTTCCCGAGTGTTTGCGGAAAGGTTTACCAGTAAACAGATAATCCTGGCACTAATCACCGCCTTTGTTTCTTGGGAAAATCACAGCGGCCCTTCACCCCTTCACAGGCCATGTGTATCATATGTGGGAGCGCCCTTCCAAAATGTCTTCTGAGAACATTTACAGCTTTGGTTTACACTATCATAATTCATAGTGACTCCTGGAGGACATAACCCGAGACATGATATAGACAAATGTACCTTTTTTTATTGCTTTTCGTTTCCGCGCGCTGCTCCCTATAAATATTTTATTTGTACTGCCCGGTTTGATTACAGCATTAGTGTCGGTTAATGTTCTGTAATTTTTGTTGGAACATAAAAGGTGAAGATTGAAATTTTCTAATTAGCCCTTGAACTAAGTGCTTCCATACTGAACGGCTGAGCAGCACGTAAGCGGCTGTTTTATGTTTCTTACGAATGGGATGCTATCAGATAACTGTGGCTTTACGCAGAAAGCAACGGTTCTCAAGCTTTTTTGGCAAATGTACACATTTACTTTGACTTTTATTTCATTGCAGACAGTTTGAACTCAATATATTTCTTGTTTTTTCCTGGTTATTTCATTTATATTGTGCATTTCAGGCTTGCCACAGAGGGGGCCACAGAGTACATTGAGATTTTAGAGCAATATATACTTCCTTTTCTCCAGGGATGTCCACGCATTTTTAACAAGACAATGCAAAACCACATGCTGCACGCATTACAATGGCGGGGTTGTGTAAGGGCAGAAGAGGGTACGGGTACTGGACTGGTCTGTCTGCAGTCCTGACCTGCCCCCAATAGAGAATGTGTGGATAATTTGGAAACTGAAAATGAGACAGTGACGACCCCACACACCTTAAGACGTGTTTGAAGAAAGAATAATAACAAAATAACACCTGAAACACTAAATCGCTGGGTATCCTCAGTGCCAAAACATCTTTTAAGTAATATGACTAAAATGACTGGTCTTCCACTGAGATCTTTGGCTGTATTACATAAACAAACTGTTATTAACGATCCATCGCATGTTCTTCATTTTGCTCTCATGTCTAATGAGTCACATGACACGAAGAGGTCAGCCACCCTAACGAGCACTGACACTCAGGAACCCACAACCGGCGAAACGGGAGGTAATCCGGAGGAACACGTAAACTGTATGAACTGTAACCGAAACTCTAGAAACAACAGGCATCACCTCACCAGAGGCAGGGTACGAACCAGAGACACTCTTATACTATGTGTACTACACATGCATTTTCTCCCCAATTTGGCCTGGCTAATTCCTAATTAGTTCCTCTGTTGAACTCGCACTTCCCGGAGTACTTCGGCGAGAATAAATCCACACAGAGGAAAGAACTAGCTTCACCATGTCGATCCGCCATCTTTGCTAGTGCCTCCATCTGGGGCTTGCAGAGGCATGGAAATAATCCCTCATCCGACCTTTCCTCCCCAAGGCACGGCCCGCTGTCTCTGTGGAGCTACCAGGCCGGAGGCACTGTTAAGGCACTGAAGCAAAAGTCTGTGGGTGTACTCTGGATGAAATCAAAGTCCATAAGCTCTGTGTGGAGCGAGTTAGGTCAGTTTAATAACTCGCAATGGGGCTTCGGTTATGTGAACCGGTTTCACATCACCTGCGAAATGAAAGTAGCTATTGGAAAATTCAGATAAGCCGAGTACAAAGCTTTAAGGAGAAGCCCTAAATTATACACCTTACACCTCAACTACCAGGAGCGAGAGGGGGAAAAGTCATTTGAAGAATCACCCTCAGCCTTGGGAATGGGCCATATGGCAAGAATATATCAGCATTTTTGAAGATGTGTAGCACAGTATTTTGTTTTACTGCTGTTTCTGGAGCATATTGTCAACAAAACTGCCGGGCTGTTATCAAAAAATATGCGTTCAAAGATGTTTTATTTGCCATCTCATGAAATCAAAGTTATAAAAGCAACAATATATTCCCTCCAATGGTTACCATAACTGGTAGTCCTTCAACACTGGGGGTGTATGAACAACACCACCAGGTTTGTGAGCATTTAGGTGATATAATACAGGAAGTAACCATGAGTCTGTATGGGCCAGTCAGTTCAATAACATCTCGTCAAGTAACGGAGCTGCCAGCTGAATTAAGTTGGAAGGTGGCAGCTTAATTGGCTTTAAATTAATTCGCCTGCAAGTAATAATACGCCAATAAACGCATCCAAATGCGTTGTCATGTATTCCTTGGAAGTTATTGTCAGAAGCAAAATCTACTCAGGATTATAGGCTTCCAACAAGCCTGCTCTGGTAAATATTTATTTTTGAGTCACTGTAGCACGATGCGTTCCTTCTTGAAGTTGTTTCAAAGACCAAATCTACATTCAAACCACATACTAAGTAGCACGTCAACCTTAGCCCAGGTCGTACTCTGTTTTCCAGATGGACCTCGTACAAGAAAATGGCTAGGATAATGAATGCATTTCCAATAAAATCACAGAGTTTCTGGTTGGACCTTCCGCCTGTGATCTGTACGTGTGCTACCATGTGTGCACACAGCATGCATACTTCCCTTCCATTGGCCAATTCTGACCGGTACAAGACAGCAAAGGAAAGCAGCTATGTTATCATTACACATTTCGATTATTATTACCATCAAAACTATTGTAACAGTGTTCTCATCCTTGTGTGCCCCTCAACCCAACCCATGATGATTGATTCCTCTGACCTGGGTATATATAAATATATAGCTCCAGGATTTGAATCAAATCACGAAGGAAGAACGTTGGATGATGAGCGCGAGATAACCAGCTACTGCACAATTTTATGGACTTCCTAAAGTACACAAAGAAGGCATCCCTCTACGACCAATCGTCTCTCTCCCAGGTACACCCACCTATAATTTAGCGAAACACCTATACAAGCGCCTCAAACACCTAATCACTGGATCACAATACTCCATTAATAACTCGCAACAGTTTCTTCACAAGCTGAAAGGCATAAAAATGGACGGTGACGAGATCATGGTTTCATTTGATGTAACTTCGCTATTCACTTCGATCAATCTAAAGATGGCCAAGGAAACGGTTAGAGAACTGCTACGCGACAAACCAAGAGAAGGACCACTGACAACGGATAGCGTATGTGAACTACTGGATCTTTGTATGTCAACCTATTTCAAATTTGATGGACAAATCCACGAGCAAATTCAAGGATCACCGATGGGTTCTACTATATCAGGACTCCTGGCAGAAATAATTATGCAGAAGCTGGAGCATGAAGTCATCCCAAAGATTAATCCAAAACTATGGGTACGCTATGTGGACGACACCTTTGTGATAATCAAAACCCAGGACATTCAACGAACACATGACCTACTTGATAGCACATTCTCCGGAATCAAATTCACGATGGAGACTCAGGATGAGAACAACCTCGCATTGTTGGACGTCCTCGTCACAAAGGCCACAGATGGAGAACTACATACTTCTGTCTACAGGAAATCCACACATACTGATCAGATCCTACACTACAGCAGCAATCATCCACGATGTCACAAACAAAGTTGTATCAAAACACTATTCAAGAGAATAGAGACCTCTTGTAGCACTGAAGAAGCAAAACTACAGGAGGAGAAACACCTATATCAAACCTTTCTAAAAAACGGATACCCACGGAGCTTTATCAGGAGAACCATGAAACGCAAACCCTCCAACACACAATCCGAACAAACAACCACCAAAAGGATAACTCCATACTACCATACGTGCAAAACATCTCAGAGATGGCAGCGCGGTTATTACGTCAACGTGGAATCACAGTGGCACACAAACCCAACCAAGACCATAAGGACCATGCTGTCAAAACCAAAAGAACAACCAGTAAAAGAGGGATGAACAAACGTCATCTATAAAATCCAATGCAGGGACTGTGAGAAAAACTACGTGGGCCAAACAGGAAGAAAATTATCGACCAGATTACATGAACATCAGTTAGCCACTAGAAGACACGATCCACTCTCCCTACTCTCAGTACACGAAGACCAAGAAGGACACAAGTTCAACTGGGACAGCAGAGATCGTCACGGGGAGCAAGAACGAGGAAAGAAGGAGAATTCCTTGAAGCTTGGTTTTCCACCAAAAACATCGATAAAAACAAACACATTGACATTGATCCAATCTATCAACCCCTCAGGCTCCGGGAAATGAGAAGACAAAACCAGCCAGGAACGCAGACCACAACTCAGAACATCTCTCTCAACCAATCACAATCGCCCAATTCAGACCACAACGCAGAACATTCCCTTCAACCAATCACAATCGCCCAATTCAACCCACAATTCAGACCACGATGCACTATATTTTGATCAACCAACCAATCAGCTACTTCCATGACACAAATTTTGTATCAAAACACTCGACGTTACCAATGATCTATAACAACGCAAGTGTTCAGAAGAAACAGCACCTACAACCGCACTGATGATGTCTCCTCAATTGGTAACGAAACGTTTGCAATACAATTGCCAAGCTCAGAGAACAACCCAGAACCAACCAACTCAACCCGGGCTACCAATATTCAAAATTCTTTCATATATATATATATATCCTCAGTTCACACTCAGGACCCCTACCTGGATAAGTTCTTCACCCTGGTGTATGTTCTGGAGGACTACTCTTTTCCATTTCGACTGAAAGTTGTGTTCATTACTGAGGCCAATGTGGAGGCTGAACTGAAGACCTCCATGGCAGCCTTGAAAGGAGCACTGTTGGATACCTGTGTGCGCTTTCTGCACCAGCTGCTGAACAAACTCATCCTCCTCATCGTCCATCCTCCTGTCATTGCTGACAGTTGAGACTTTGGCAGTGTTTTCAGTCTACCTGAAGCTCGCCTATATATATATATATATATATATATATATATATATATATATATATATATATATATATATATCTCTATACATATATACACGTGTATATATATATACACAGACAGATGTATATATATGTATATATATGTTATGGACGTTAAAGGGTGCATACCCGTATAAAACTCTTGACCAAAGCGGTAGAAGCCGCACCTGTTTAAGCCACACCTGATCATTCAACTGAGTTTCAGAGTCTTATTTTCAGCAAAAACAAACAAAAAAAAACCCCTATAACATTAATATGAAAACAGCAAGTCAGTGTTGCACATTTTGCTCATTTTTGAACTTGGACCGTCTGAATTTTGAACACATTAAAAACCATTACCCAGTGGGCCTGAATTATTGCGGCTTTCTGTGGGTCTCATGGGTATGCAAATATGTCAAAATGTTTTGCCAATGACATTCAGTCAGGCTAAAAAAAAAAACTGTTTCAGAGATCTGAGGAGGTTAATAGCCTCCATTCACTGAATATGCATGAATGAAGCGAGAGCTATTGATTGACTCATGCCACCACTTCTCCTCAAAACAAGGGAAGAAGACACACATACTCAGGCTATAGGAGCATTTGACATCAGCGACTTATGGGGGTAGAAATCAAGAGTTTTGGTAAAGATCATAATATATAAAAAGGCACTGGTTAATGTAAAACTAAAGGTGTTCCTCAAGTACTGGGAGAAGTATGTATATATTCACTCGCCGAGTCTCTGTTTCATTTGGCTGATCTTCCGTGTTGTTCGTAACACTGCCTATCAATGCATTTTTGGGTTCTGCCAATCAAAAGTATCAGTCGTATCTCGGACACCCTTTATATTTGCAGTACTGCAGCATAAAAAGACTATGCGACTTTGGGGACGTCCGGTCAATGTCCATTTCAGTCACCGACCTCAGCAGCTCCAGGATTTGAGAGCCTTAGCCACTGAGTCAAACCTAGCTTTTCCCCACTATAACTATAACACTAGAATAATTTCATATGCACGGCAGCAAGAAGAAGAACGACAACATTAATAATTGCACGTTGCCTACCATCATAGCAGAATCCACTGACGCAGGGGTTCGAGGCGCATTCATCAACGTTCAGCTCACAATTGGGGCCGGCGAAGCCTCGGCGGCAGCGGCAACGGAAGCCCAGAGGGAAGCGGGATAAATCAGCTTCCTCCACGCAGTCAGCCCCGTTCTCACATGGATTATAAGCTTTGCATGGCAGCGACTCACAGTTCACACCTAGGGATGAGAGCGGCATTTAAATCTTAAAACCCGCAGGTGTTACAGTGTCACAAGCACACACAGTAAAAGTTCCCTGCTCTGGTGAGACACATGGCAGGGCTAGACCTCGGTCCCTGCAGTGGTAGGTAACGTGTTGGACCGCTGTTCCAGCACTGAGTGATTCTGGCCGCACCTGACCTGGTCAGGGGTGGAAGGACATCTGAAGCGTATCCCAGAATTCACTGGGCACAGGCATGTAGGGTGTAACGATGAATCGCATTGCAAAAATGTCACAGAGTGGGACAATGCATTCCGCAACTGCATTTTTTGATCATACATCACATTCCCGTAGACATATCTTACATGAACGAATGCTTTTATCATCTCTATTATCGTCCGTTCTGCAACCGAAACTGGCTTGTTTGTTTACTTTAATGTTCAACTTAAAATAGTGTTCAGTTCTTTAAATTTGGTGAATCTGTTACTAACACATTTAGTTCCCACATGTTGCCAAAAATATTAGGAGACAAACCCGCAAGTGGCCAAAAGCACTGGGACACAAACCTGCACTTGGCCAAAAGTATTGGGAAACAGACCAGCACATGGCCAAAAGTATTAGGACACAAACTCACAAGTGGCTAAAAGTATTAGGACACAAACCCACATGTGGTCAAACGTATTAGGACATAAACCCACATGTGGCCAACTGTATTGGGACACAAACCTGCACTTGGCCAAAAATATAGGGACACGAACCCCTATGTGGCCAAAATATTAGGAGACAAACCTGCAAGTGGACAAAAGCATTGGGACACAAACTCGTACGTGGTCAAACTTATTAGATTTACATTTACAGCATTTAGCAGACGCCCTTATCCAGAGCAACTTACAATTGATACAGTTTTACATTCCAAGCAATTGTGGGTTAAGTGTCTTGCTCAAGGACCCAACAGTGGCAACTTTTAGAGGTGGGATTTGAACCCTTGGCCTTCTGGTCCAGAGTCCAGTACCTTAATCACTAGGCCACCACAGGCTAACCTGGACATATTAGGAAATAAACCCACACGTGGGCAAAAGAATTGGGACACAAACCTGCACGTGGTCAAAAATATAGGGACACAAAACCGTATGTTGCCAAAATACTAGGAGACAAACCTGCACTTGGCCAAAAGTATTAGGACACAAAATCTCTAGTGGCTAAAAGTATTAGGACACAAAATCTCTAGTGGCCAAAAGTATTGGGACACAAACTCGCACGAGGTCAAACTTGGGCAAAAGTACTGGGACTCAAACCTGCACGTGGCCAAGTCACAAAATGCTATTTGAACTGAGACCAGAGCCAAGACCGTATGTTTAGAAATCGCACGTCAGTGTGTCAGGGGGACTATGCAAAAAAAAATCTTCCTGGGAGAATAAGGCAACCTGCATCCCTGCCAGGAACAGAAGCATGGGAGTGTTAAACGGAAGGAAATGTTGTAGCTAAATTTCATAATTCCATTCACTAAGAAAGGGGATTGAGTGACTTGCTTTTTAATTACCTAGTCTTGTCTATTCTAGGAATAAATAATAATAATAAAAAAAAAGGTTGTACAATCGGCTATGCACTTGGGTTCTACGTAATTCCGCACAGAGCAGAAAGACGGCACAACGCGAAGCGTCCGTTTGAACAATCCATGAATATTTACACTACTAATGCTGGCGTTCAGCAGCCGGGGAGCGTCAGGC
>JAJAGP010005303.1:0-35346 GCA_025084515.1 Ancistrus triradiatus
ACAGTACTGTGCAAAAGTCTTAGGCCACCAATTAGATTTGCTGTTTTAGCAATGGCATATTTACCATACATAACATACTGTCGATTATTGAACCGAAACATTTAAAAATTTGAATTCCTCACTCCATAATCCTCTTTTCCACTGATCTTCACTCCAATCTCTGCGAGCTTTAGCATATCTTATCCTTTTCACCCTGTTCCCCGTCTGAAAAAGTGGCTTCTTGGCTGCTACCCTTCCAAAAAGACCATTCCTAATCAAGTTCCTTCAGACTGTAGAAGGTGCCATGCCTATGAAGCTCTCAGATGCTGCTATTGTTCAAGTGTAAGGGAAGCTGTTTTTTCTGTTTGTCTGTTTTTCTTCTTTTTTCAGCTCTTAATACTTTTTTAATATTTTCTGGTTGTATTCTTATAAAGAGGTTAAGAAATAATAATATAATAATTATACCATTTTATAATTATAAACCAATATACCATATAATTATAATGGTATATCTAATCTAATGGTGGCCTAAGACTTTTGCACAGTACTGTACATTAGGGTTGTGTCAATCTATAAATCATTTCTGAGCTGTAGATTAAAAGGTCAGTGTTTTTATAGATTAGTTACCTGGTCTCAGTGATAGATTACCTTGCTGTGATCTGCCTAGTGAGAATGCTGGAGTCTTGTTGCTTATGAGAAAAACCTGAGACAGGAGGGTTAAGTATCTTTTAATGTTGTGTTGTGTTGTGATCCTTCCCCTAAATGCCAGCTGTTTTTATAACTCCATTTGTTTCTTAAACTTGAACATTTCTGTGGCTCTTCTTGTACCAGAATTAGTCCTGATGTGGTGGTGAGTCACATGACGTTCGCAGCTCAACTCATTACTCCAGTGAGCAAACCCAGTCGAAATAAATCAGGACAAATGCTAGTTACCCTCACCGGCCTTCAACAAAGCGTCTCTAGGATTAAAGCTCTGGGAGTGGGTGCGGATTCACAAAAGTGTCTTCCGAAAGAAAATCTTCTTAAATGTGTCTTTTCTTAACTTCATTCTTAAGAAACAGTTACAGTTGTTTTCCAGGTAGCTTCTTAAGAACTGTCTTATTTTTCTTAACTAAATTTGTAATCTCATGTGATTCTTATTTATGGTTCTCTTAAAACAGTTTAGTTTGTGATGGTGTACAATTAACTAAATGCACCACACACACACACACACACACACACACACACACACACACACACTCAGTACATATTGCTCAAAGGTTTATCTTTAATCGCATGTGATTTCTTTTATTTATGTTTCTCCTAGAAAACAATGAAGAGTTTCTTAAGATAATATTTGAGATAAAAATTTACTTAATTGTTTTTTTTTCAAGAATTGCCTTTAAGAGCATTCTTATGAACGTCTTAACACCGAGTCCGATTTTTACGCAAGAACAAAAACATGTGATTTTTAATCTTGTGGGACCTTCACACCAAGTCCGAAGCTTTTTTTGCCTAAACACTCTGAAAACTCTCTGTCCACTTTAGCTTTCTTTCATTTCCCTTCCCTCAATGTGTCACTGAGATTTCGCCGTGTCTTTTTCACATCGTCAACTTAAAAAAAAAAAAAAAACACGAGTTTAGAGGAGTGCAGGAAGCCCTAGTTTGTGTTTTTTTGTGATCATGAACAGATTAGAATGCACTTAGATAAATAATCTTTCTCAAAACTTGACGTGTGTTTTTTCGTCCGTAGAAATCAGACTCGGTGTGAAAAGCCCTTTAGTCTTTCTCTTAAGAACCTTCTTAAGTTTTTCCTTAAAAATGTGTTTGTGAATCCGACCCCAGGACTACAAACTGAAACAGTTGAGTTTCAGCCTATACACACACACTTAATAATCCGATCACAGTCTGATTTCTGCAGTTCTCTGATTATTTAAGTGGTCATGTATACAGCAAACTCCGATCTAGAAATCTGATTAGGGACTGTGGTAGCCTAGCGGTTAAGGTACTGGACTATGGACCAAAAGGTCCAGGGGTCAAATCCCACCTCTGCCAAGCTGCCACTGTTGGGTCCATGAGCAAATCCCTTAACCCACAATTGCTTGGATTTATAAGATTGTATTAATTGTAAGTCGCTCTGGATAAGGGCGTCTGCTAAATGCTGCAAATGTTTAAATCTTAAAAATTAAGAAACAAGTTAAATAGAGCTGGATTTTATTTCAGTAATCGGATTACTCATAGCATGTATACCAGTTACCTGCATTCAATCGGGTTTTCTCAGTCTCAATGTGAGGGATTTTTCATCCCAGGATCTGGCAACCCCGGAATTAAACACGCCATATATAAAGGCAGCGAAACGACACTTTGTGAGACTCAGAAACTCAGTATATACTCAAGAAAATGGATAATCTTCACTATTTACTATTAAAGTTTGAAGTTTATGTCACATATTTCTGTACGATTACGGGTTATTTGCAAAGTAAAATCCGATTATTGATTACAGAGTCATGTAACCCGGAGGTTTCCCATTATCTCATTACTCCAGTGCATATAAACGCGTTGATCAGATTACTGACATGACACAATCTGATTTTCTGCAGTTATCGGGTTATTAAGTGCATGAAATGAGTTCTCGGGTTAATTGAAGGCCACTCGGGTTAAGCGTGGCTGCTCAGTGCTGTAAATATGAAGACGATTCTAAAGCGAGCCTCCCAGTGCAGACGAGATGCGAAACTAAACAAAATCACTTGAGCTAAATTTCATTTCCCCTATGAAACGTACAGTAATTTGTAGCTTCCTCTACAGGGACCCTAAACAGACTGGAGCTCTGGTGAGACGAGTCCATCGAGCAGCATTGATAAATCCGCTCACATAACTGATGAGTGTTTCTGTTTGCCTCTCTGTTTACCTGTTTGTTTGTTTGCCTTAGACCGGACCCATGTGTGCTGAACCAACAGTGATAGCACATTCTGAGTGCGTGGAGTTTGAGCTTCAGTTGGTCGAGTAAGTCGCGTAGGCTCGACTGGATGTGTATGAGGGAGTGAGAGCGTTTGGGGTTATAACCGACCTTTTTAGGACCCATGGAGATGTATTCGCACTAAGAATACAGGACTGTAGATGTACAAATAAAGAAAAACACGATAAACACAGCACAGATCTGCACTGAGCAAGAACCTCTGTGAATCTGAATCACTGAATCACTGTGTACTGAATCGCGAATCACGTTTCGGCTCGACTCGTACAAGTTCACCGAGTACCGAGTGAACGACGAGAACCGAGACAAATTTTTCTAATGAAAATGCTTCGAGAACTGAATTTGCCGAGTTCCGAGGTACCACTGTATTAAAATACGCATTAATTAAATAATAATTAAATATCATTTAAAACAGTAAAACAGTAAAACTGAACAAATAATAATATGCAAAAAAATAAGATAAAAAAAAACAATATGTGAAAAAGGAAATTTATGGTAAATTTAATCTTTTGAAATCCAAACTATTTCATTTTATGTTTATTTATATGCTAAAGACAAATTAGAGATAAAAGTCATTGGACGAAAGCAGAGATCCTTACAATTTTGTATGTGTGTGTGTGTGTGTGTGTGTGTGTGTGTGTGTGTGTGTAACATCCAACATTTATGACCTCGTGGGGTTTTATGATATTTATTACAGTTTGCTCGGCCACACAAGAAAAATTGCACTTGGTGTTAAACAAAACTTTCAACTTTCTGCTGAAATGTGTGTGTGTGTGTGTGTGTGTGTGTGTGTGTGTGTGTGCGTGTGCGTGTGCGTGTGCGTGTGCGTGTGTGTCGTTTCCTTATAAGAGATCCATTAGTCTAAATGAGATCCAATTCAAACAGAGCAAAGTCAGAAAGAGGATTGTTGCTCCTTCCAGTGGATCTTTAACACTCTCGCTGGTTTAATTCTAAAAGACGATGAGGTGCTAGCATTGGGACTGACTCCCTCTGACAGACGAAGATCATCTCCTCCTCTATCAGGCCCATTCTTCTGAAGAACAGATGCAGCAGTCGCTGAGTTTTATTGACTCTAGCCATCTGTTAATACAGTGGCTTGCTCCTCGCTGAGTGTTTGTTGATTCACGGACAGGACCGAGGCCAGGAGAAACAAACAGAGCGGGACGGAGACGGAAAAGGACATGGTGGAAGGTGGGGAGATGGCTGTAAGATCATCATTTTCTTCGTACAGATCCGGGAGAACGTGATGAGTCGGGATTTATAGCCGTGCTTTCCATCGTGGGCGGTTTGAGCATCCAGAAATCGTTCCAGAGTAACAGCTGGAGCCTGTCAGGGATGAGTTACGGCCTTCTGAAAACTGGGATGAATTGTTGAAGTTTTTCTGCACATGCATGTTACTGATACCGTGTACACAACCAGAACTGAGTCCAGCAGGGTTTGGCAGTTATATTTTACATATATATACTAATTATATTTATAGAGTTTAGCAGATTCGGATCGACTCTTAATTATGTTAGAGTAGTTAAGACTTAATTGCTTTGCTCTGGGGCCCAGCAATGGCAGCTTAACAAAGCTAGAGTACACACACACACACACACACGCCATCCTGTATGATAAACTTACTACAGTGGTACATCGGTTCTCGACCACCTCAGAACTCGTTAAATTCGGTTCTGCATTTTGCATTTTGACTAGAAAAATGTGTCTTGGTTCTCGTCACACTTGCTTAAATTTGTATGAGTCGAGCCGCGCCAGTCTTTTCAGTCGAAACTCGATTCATGATTCGTGATTCATGATTCATGATTCACGATTCACGAATCACAATTCAGTATATCCCTCAGTGCAGGTCTGTGCTGTGTTTATCGTGTTTTTCTTTATTTTTAAATCTGCAGAACTGTATTCTTAGTGCAAATCAACCTCCATGGTTCGTAAGAAGGTTAGTAATAAGAGCCAACCGAAAGCAAAACAGGAACTGAATGCCCCAGAAGCCAGCCTGCAGGTAGCTTAGCAGCTATGCTAGCGCCCTGAGTTTACCAATAGAGTAGGTGTTTTTTTTACTTTTCACTCTCAATCCATTATTCACTAAATGACATGAGATTTTCAACCGTTTATTATAAAATAAGCTTTGTGTTCATGATTTTGGCCACTCTACTGCTCTACCAAACACTCGTTAAACTCATCAGTTCATGATCCATGTAGCTTATGATGGATTTGTTGAACATATCCCCATCATAAATCAGGAGCTCCTGTACAGTACAGCTCCATTAATGCTGATAATGCCTCATACAGGGGGATTTTCTGTGGGGTCTGGAACCCATTCATTCATTACATTATTCCTTATGGGAGAAATTAGCTCAGTACTCGTTGTTTTCAGTTCTCGACAAGCCTTCTAGAACAAATTAACCATGAGAACCGAGTACATGCCCCTATACAGTTTGTGTTTTCTTCGTTTTAACCCGTTTCATTCAGAGAATAAGCAGTATGGGTTTTCCAAACCTTTGCAGAGGAGCTGGCTAAGCTTGTGGCCAATGTGAGTAAGGAAGCTGTCTGTTTGAATATTATAAAGAAGCTCAGTCACCGTTTACTGCTTATTTGTAGAGAGTTAGACAATTCTTTAATGGCACAGAGGGAAAAAGGAAACCACAGAGGAAGAAATTCTGAGATCTAGTCTCAAACCACGAGAGAAAACAAAACAGAGAGAGAGAGAGAGCGAGAGGGAGACAAATCTTAAGAATGCGAGTCTCCCTTCACCGCGGGGATTCGCAACAACTCGTATAAATCAGCCGAACATTTCACATGGTGAGAGATATCCATTTACAGAACACACTCTCTCTCTCTCATACACAAACAAAACACTACTGTGAACGTTAGACAGGAGACAAATGGCAGCAGCTCCACATGCTACTGTAGGCGACCAATAAAATTAAAGAAATGTTTGGAATGGGACAGGCTGCAATTTCACCAGCCAGGGAGGAAAGAAAATATCTGAACAAATGTCCTGCGTGCACCGAGCCATGAGGAAAAGGAGCGAGGTCCAGTCTGACCTGCAACGCCTCCGTTGCAGAGGGACTTTTTTCGGCTGTGTAAGCGATACTTTAATAGGCTAAAAGTTAAATGGGAAAATGATAACCAGAGACGCCAAAAACCACATGAACCTCTGATTGAATGAGTTGGTTTGTCGATTTACACCACCATTTGGTTAGGTATAGCATTGTTTTAGCAATGTTGTAATGACCCTGTCTAATTATTTCAGTCTCTTTATTGGAATACAACCAGAAAATACTAAAAAGTATCAAAAAAATAGAAACTATAAGCTACAGTGGCAAGTACAGTTTCTGACAAAAAAAATCCAGATAGAAATGTCAGAGCGCTGCGTTCGTTTGCAGGGGTGTCGAGAAGAGAAACCTGGACTGCTACATCTTTAGCGATGAATCCAGGTTCTGTTTGGGATCTCACAGCGGTCGGGTTCGAGTATGTAGGCCTCGTGGTGAGCGCCTCAATCCTGCCTTTGCTGTGGAGCGACACACTGCCCCAACTGCTGGTGTGATGATCTGGATCATCGCATACGTCAGTTGGTCACCAGTAGTAGTGATACAAGGGACACTAACAACTCAGCGATATGTTCAGGACATCCTGAAGCCACGTGTGTCTCTCATGGCAGGGCTTCCAAATGTTATTTTTCAGCAGGATAAAGCTCGGCCACACACAGCAAGGGTTTAACAGGAATGTCTCAGTCAGATTGCAATACTTCCTTGTCCTGCCCGGTTGCCAGATTTATCACCAATCAAGCATTTAAGGGACAAGCTGGGACACCATCTTCGGCATCCCATGAGTGTGCAGGATCTACAGGTACTTCTGTAACATCTGTGCAAATGTGCTACAGGATACCATACAGAACCTGTATGCCTATTTTACATTTTGTTTGATTTATGACTCCATGACTTTAGTTTAGATAAATTAGTTTCATTCTTACATGTATCATCTACACCACCCAAGGAGGTTGGGTCCCTTTTTGAGTCTTGGACTCAAAAAAAAGGTTTCTTCCTCATAACACTCAGGGAGTTTTTCCTTGCCACCGTCGCCCTAGGCTTGCTCAATTTGGGACTGGACGTAGATATTAGGAGATAATGTAAAATTGTAAAGTTGCTTTGAGACAATGCTCCAGTGTAAAAAGCGCTATATAAATAAATCTGACTTGACTTGACTTGAATCCAACCGCATCTCATCTTGGTGGACTGTGATAGCCTAGCGGTTAAGGTACTGGACTATGGACCAGAAGGTCCAGGGTTCAAATCCCACCGCTGCCACTGTTGGGTCCTTGAGAACCCACAATTGCTTGGATTGTAAGACTGTACCAATTGCTCTGGATAAGGGTGTCTGCTAAATGCTGTAAATGTATCCAGGCTAGAGGCGGCCTAACAGGGTGACTAGAGCCTCCTTTCAGTTGTACAGTTTTCACATATCGTAATCACTTTCAGATATCACCATTACATTCAGACATAAAACATTTCATTCAATTCCATCAACTCTTTCTTGGTGAGTTATTTTGTTGTCAATGAGTCTATATGGATGAGTTTGTTTGTCCTTCATTCTGTATGGGTTAAATACATCCACCGTGCAATTCTCCCCCACTCGTTTATAGCAGACCTGTAAATAACTAACGTCATTTTATAAATAAATATTCGTTTTATTTTACGAAGGCTGTAGGAGGCCCCGCAGTTCCCTCTCACACTCTGACCACATCTCCACCTGTAGGTTTGTAGGTAACTAAACTGAGAGTAAAACTGTGTGTGATCTCTAGATATCGATGTTATTCTGTGTGTTCTGTGTGTTTTACTTCTAAATCTTGGCTGTCTGACTTGGCAGCCTCGGCTGTAGCTCACGATATGACTCATTTGTGAAGTGGCTTTTCTGGACGTCCAGCCTCGGGCCGTCGCCGGGGAAGTGCGTAACGCTGCGAAAACACATGAAGCAAACGGTCAGGTTGAGGTTCTAATAACATCTATAAGATATTTAGGGGGCTTTTCCTGCCTCATGCACTCTGATACTCCAGAGTCCATATATCACTCCCCGTGCCCTTCACTCTCTCGCCCCCTCTCCCTCACTCACTCTTTCCCTCCCCTCAGCTGCTCAGGCCCTCGGTCCACAAGGCTCGTGTTGGCTTTGGCGTCTGCCGTAGGTTGAACCAAAAGTAATGGTTTGTTTAAGTGCACTGAGGGCAGAATGGACAAAATAAATGAAAGAGAGAGAGGAGTGGCTGGAGTTAGGCGAGCCTTCTGTTTGCTTTCTTAGGTCAGTGCAGGTTTTTCTGAGAGTTTTTAATTACTTAAGGGTTTTTTATATTAAATATTGAAAGAATGACAGGTCACTCTGTGAGGTTTTTAATTACTGACCCGGGTTTGGGTCCCAGTGGTGCCTAGGTTGACAGGCAGACACGATTTGCTGTGTATGAGGGAGCCTAGCGGGTAAGGTACTGGACTATGGACCAGAAGGTCCAGGGTTCAAACCCCACCTCTGCCAAGCTGCCACTGTTGGGTCCTTGAGCAAGACCCTTAACCCACAATTGCTTGGATTGTAAGACTGTACCAATTGTAAGTCGCTCTGGATAAGGGCGTCTGCTAAATGCTGTAAATGTAAATGAGGGAGGGGAGGCTGGTTGGGTGATCACCCTCTGTGCTGGAATAGCAACCCCTACCCAGCCCTGTGCTGCAGTGACATCCTGCACTGGAGAGCAGACCTACGACTCTGACCGTAGTGACACTTTGACATGACAGAAATTGATTTAATTCTTTTTTTCTTTCTTTTCTTTCTTTCTATTAAATAAGCACAGGGTAATAAGTGCTGTAATAACAGTTTTATCTCATAATAAGTTTTATCTAAAATTTGGTTTATTTTTCTTAAATAAGCACAGAGTAATAAACAATGTGTTAATAGGTTGGTGTGTGGGTTTACGTGACATGCAATTATTTTTTTTAATTAACTTATTTATTTTAAATAACCACATAACTATAAACATAATACCATTATGGGTATTTATTAATCGTTTTTTTTTCATTTATTATTTTATTTGTTTATTTTAAAGAGGCGCACAATGTTAAACGTCATTATGATCTACAGTATTATTCTATTCTACTCAAGTTTTATTTATATAGTTTTTAATTTATTTTAAAGAAGCACACCGTGTTAAACATCATGATCAATCATTCTATGAGGTCCTATACACTCAAGTGTTATTTATTTATTTTAATTTATTTAAAAGAAGCACAGAGCATTAAAATCATTATGATCAATTATTCTATGATCGTTCCTATGAACTCAACTTTTCTTTGTTTGTCTATTTATTTTATATATTTTAAAGAAGCACAGTGTTACATGTCATTATGATCAATTATTCTATGAGTTCCTATACACTTACTTTTTTTATTTTTTTAAACAAGCACACAGTCAATCATCATTATGATCAATTATTAGATGAGTTCCTATACACTCAATTTTTATTTATTTATTTATTTATTTGTTTATTTTATATATTTTAAAGAAGCACACAGTGTTAAACTTCATTATGTGGAACAGACACACAGTCCCACCTCACCAGAGGCAGGTTATGAATCAGGGAGACCCACATTTGGAACCAGTGCTCCTCCAGCTGAGCTGCTCTGGTTTGGTTTGGCTCTGGACTTCTGCTTGTGGGAAATGTGCATTGTTGGGAGGTTTTCCTTGCCACTGTCACCTCTGGCTGCTCATTAGGGACTTTGAAAGTGTCTAGAGTACTACAAGCCAAAACAATGATGTGTGGCCCTCATAAACATTATACAGACATTTTACATTATTTAATAAATATAAAAATGATACCCTACTTATTTAGAATTCATTGAAACATTGTTTAGATGTATTAAACATCTAGTCATTTAGCAGATGCCCATATCCAGAGAGACTTACCACTGATACCATCTCAGCAATTACAGTTGTCACAATGCAAGCACTTGGGTTAAGGATTTTGCTCAAGGACCCAACAGCGGCAGCGATGGGATTTGAACCCAGGACCTTCTGCTCCGTGATGCAGTACCTTAGCCACTAGGCTGTCACAGTCCTGTACCACTGTACTTGTGTATTTAAATGTACATTTTGCATGTCATTGAAATGTGTATGTTTTACCTTTTCAGCCTCAATATTTCCAGTCCCCTGAAGCATCAGATGCTCAGTTTGAAAGTCCTGATAAACGCTAAATGAAAAATGGCTGCTGAAACAAAGTTCTGTCGCTAAGTCACACGATGCGCTGTCGCCTCTCGCACCCTCTCTAACTCTCCAGCTGGAGGGTTATCCACTATAAGCGTTTGATTGAACGTATCTGTCAAACAGAAATGCTTTCAGCGTCAGTTCAGCTTAAGTGAAGGATTTCGCTCCGGCTGCCACTCGGAGCCTCTGAAAGCTTGCAGGTGTTGCTGTATGCCTGCGCATTTTCCATATGTTTGCTGTGTGTGTGTGTGAGGGTTGTCATTTGTGTCTGTGGCCGTGTGTGTTTGTGTGTGATGATAGCTTCCAGGATGTCCAAGTGTGCATGCTTAATCAGGAAAACAAAACAACAGTAAACACTCAGCGAATGCCTCACGCATACATACACACGCCATGATCCTTTGGCAGGCACTGTTGCTTTCACTGACTTGTGACCACCCATACACACACACACACACACACACACACACAAACATGTACACATATAGCCTTTGTTTGGTGAGGTCTTGCTCTCTCTTTCTGTCTCACCCCCCTGCACAAATACAGCTATCCCATACAGAGAGTTGTGTATGCAGGGGTAGGTGGGACACAAGCTCACACATAATAGTGTGGTGTGTGTGTGTGTGTGTGTGTGTGTGTGTGTGTGTGTGTGTGGTGTGGTGTGGAAAGGTGGGCCACTGATCAAAGCCAAGAGGAACAGCTAAGTGGAGGAGGCTGGAGAATGCAGGCTGTGATCATTGAGGAAGAGGAGGGTCATTGAGGAAACAGGATGGGTGAGATGGGGGTAGAGACACTCACCCTGCAAAGAACACACACCTGCTTGCCACACACACACACACACACACACACACACACACACACACACACACACCACATCACAAACCCAAATCAGAAAAAGTTGGGACAGTATGGAACATGCAAATAAAAAACTGTGTCTTGCATTTATTTGACTTTTACTTCATTGCAGACAATTCAAACCTGAGATGTTTCATGTATTATTGTCTGGTCAGCTTCATTTCATTTTGTTAATAAACATCCATTCATGCGTTTCAGACCTGCAACAAAATTATGGCTAGTAATAAGTTTAAAAACCCCGAAATCATGAGATGATTTCAAACAGGTGATGTCAACAGATGTCTTTGAGGAGCAAATGTGTGAGAAAATGATTGAAATGCTTAAAAAATGTTCCTCAAAGAAACATTGGAAGGGATTTCCATATTTCTCCCTCTACAGTGCACAATATCATTAAACGATTCAAGTATTTGAAGGAATTTTCAGTGCAAAGGGTAAGGGGAACAAGCCTAAACTGAAGAGGGGTGATCTCCGCTCCCTCAGACGGCACTGACATCAAGAACCATCATTCATCAATAGCTGATAGAACCACATGGACAAGGGATTCTTTATCAAAACCTTTATCAAGCTCTACAATACAGAGAGTTTTACATTCACAAATGCCACTTAAAAAACATTACTGTGCTAAAAAGAAGCCTTATGTTATAACCATGTCCAGAAGGGGCGTCGGCTTCTCTGGGCTCGGAGGCATCTGGGATGGACCAGACTGTTATGAGGAACAAGTCCAAAAGCCAGGCTCTGTCATGGTATGGGGTCGGGTCAGGGCCCTTGGTAAAGGTCATTTCCACTTCTGTGATGCAGCATTAATGCAGAAAAGTACCCTGGGGTTTTAGAGCAACATCAGCTGTCTTCAAGACGCCATCTTTATCAGGGACGTCCAGCATTTCTCAACAAGATCATGCAAAACAAGCCAAATCAGAAAAATCTTGGCCTCTTACACATTTGTTGATAAACTGGAGATCCTCTGTCCATCTTTGCTCATCAAAGACTCAGCCTCATCAAATCATGATTATAATCACATGTTGACATCACCTGTTTGAAATTACTTCATTATTTTGTTTTTTTTACTCATTACTAGACCTAAATTTCCCCCGTCCCAATTTTTTTGGAATGTGTTGCAGGTCTGAAATGCAGGAATGGATGTTTATTAAAAATGAAATGAAGTTGACCAGAAAAAATCATGAAATATCTCAGGTTTGTAGTGTCTGCAGTGAAATAAACGTGATACCGAGTACACTGAGTAACCTGCTTAAGAGGGTGTGGTGTGCTGGGATTTGGTGGGATTTGGTGTGATGTGCTGTGTGAGTGTGAGCTTGAATTATTTTTTCTCTTGTCGCTGCTCGCTTGAATGGAAGCCACTTTTTCGGGATCACTGTTTGAATTTAAAGAGACGATCTGAAATAGCTTCAGACATAATGGCTCTGAAATCCAATAAGGTATGAAACCTTCAAAAAAAGCTTCCCTTTACTGCAGTCCAGTGCCAACACACACACACACACACACACAGATAAAACACACTCTCAGAAATAAAAGCCATGAGCGTTGGAAAATTGAATTGGAGTAAAATTAAATGAGGAACAGAAGAGAAGAGAGAAAGGTGAGGAGCGGCGCTTCAGCAGATTCACTTCTCCTGGCAATAAAACCGGTTTGTTTTACTTCATCCTTGGAGCAAAACGAGCAGTTAAACGTGCTACTGTTACTGCTACCACTAATAATACTAAAGAATACCAACACAAGTACACAAATAATTACAATACCAATGAAAGCAACAACAATATTTATTAATATAGACTATAGCATCATCACCATACTTCTTCTTCTTATTATTATTATTTGCCTGTAGTAGTAGATGTTGTAACTGCAGTAGTAATTGTACTAGAATATGTTGTGGCTGTTGTAGTAGTAGTAGTTTTTGTTGTAGTAGCAGTTGATGTTATTGTTGTTTTAATTGTAGAAGTAGTAATTGTTGAAGAAATTGTATTAATAGTAGTAGTAATAGTAGTAGTAGTTTTTGCTGTAGTTGTAGTAGTATTTATCGTTTTTGTTGCAGTAGTAGTTGTAGTAATAGTTTTTGTTGATGTAGTTGTAGTAGTTGATGTAGTTATTGTTGTTTTAGTTGTACAATGTGGAACCTTCCTTGCTTGAACAATTGATACTCCTTTTTTTGGCCTCCAAACTCAAACAAAGACCCTTAGACTTTGACCATCGGCACCCTACATAGAACACTAACTGGTGACCACGATGCACGTAATCCAGTCCAGTCTCTGGTGATAATGCACCAGTACAGTAGGGCAATCCCCATAAAACTAGATCATACCATAAAACAGAAGAAGGGCGTGATCACAGGCATATGATATGATATGATATCAGTCCATACGTTCAGTCACCCAGTGTCGCCGTCGCTGTCCAGTGATCAGACGGAACCGCGTTTGCCTCAGTGGCTATGAAGTGCAAGTTCTCTTTCACGCTTACATTTCTTTACTGATTTTATGCATTGTGTTACATTAATTTGCATTAATTACAAATGAAAATAGGTTTCACTTGAGGTTCCAGTAACTGTTGTTGTAGTTTTTTTAAATAGTTGTTTTGATTGTAGAAAAAATAGTAATTATGTAGTAATTGTTGTAGTAGTAGAAATAGTTGTAGCTGTAGTACTAGTTATTGTTGTTTTAGTTGTAGACGTAGAGTGGAACCTCAAATTCAAACACTTCCTCACTTGAACACTTTGGACATCAACCAGTCAAAGTGTTTTTCATCTCAGCAGCTATAAAGTGTAAGTTAGCTGTCACTCTTACATTTCTTTATTGATTTTATACATTCCATTACATTCCTTTGCTTTAATTACATATGAATATAGACTTCAAAAGCAATCATTACTTCTTATGGGGAAATTCGATTCGGACTTCAAACAACTACCATTATAGAGTTTTATATTTACAGAGTTTTCATTCTATTAGTCATTGTTGTAGTAGTTATATTTATTGTTGTTTTAAAATAATAAAAGAGAAAATCAGTAATTGTAGTTGTTGTTGTAATTGTTGTTTTAGTTGTAGAAGTGGAGTGGAACCTCAAATTCAAATTCAACTTTCAATCTTATGTTTCTTTATTGATTTTTATTTACATTTACAGCATTTAGCAGACGCCCTTATCCAGAGATACTTACAATTGATACAGTCTTACAATCCAAGCAATTGTGGGTTAAGGGTCTTGCTCAAGGATCCAACAGTGGCAGCTTGGCAGAGGTGGGATTTGAACCCTCGGCCTTCTGGTTCATAGTCCAGCACCTTACCCACTAGGCTACCACAGTCCATTTTATGCATTCCATTACATTCCTTTGCTTTAATTACAAATGAATATAGACAACAAAAGCAATCATTACTTCTTATGGGGAAATTCGATTAGAACTTCTAACAAATACGAATTTGAATGGCCTTCCGGAACCGATTAAGTTCAAATCCTGAGGTTCCACTGTAGTAGTAGTGTGTAGTTGTAGTACTAGTTCTAGTTATTGCTGTTGTTTTATTGTTGTTTTAGTTATAGAAAAATGTGTTGTAGTAGCAGCAGTATTAATAGTTGTTATTGTTGGAGTAGTTAGGTGTAGACATATTAGTTGTTGTATTAGTAGTAGTACTATTCTTCATTGTTGTAGTTGTTTTAGTTGTATAACTATTAGTTGCTGTATTAGTAGTTGTTACTGTGGTAGAAGTAGCTATAGTTGTAGTAGCAGAAATAGTTGTTGCTGCAGTAGTAGTAATAGTGTTTGCTGTTGTAGTAGTAGATGTTGTTAATGCTGTTTTAGTTGCTCTAGTTGCAGCAGTACTGGCAGTTGTAGGTTTAGTTGTAATTGCTGTTTTGTAGTAGGAGTAATACTGCTGTGGTTGTTATTAATGTTATTAGTAGCGTGTTGTGAGTTTAGGGTAATGCCAGATTAAACAGTGTACATTGTAAGTTGTGTGTTGTAGCGTAGGCCTAGTGCTTGTATAAACAGTGTACACTGTGTGTGTGTGTAATGAAAGCTTAGAGTTGTAACTGTATAATAACCGGGCAGGTTTATATGCTGTGGCTGTTTTGTTCTTAAACTTCACTAGAGGTTCAATCACAGTGTGCTGCTACCTCTGTGTGTGTGTGTGTGTGTGTGTGTGTGTGTGTGTGTGTGTGTGTGTGGTACTTGATTCTCTCGCACTCTGCTCTCTTGGTCTCCCACATCGCCCCAAGATAATTACCGGATTTCAGCAGAAGAGAAACCATGATGTGGAACCTCAACGTCTGACTCTGTTATTATTAATCTCTCAGTAGACATCATAATCTTATTCTTTCTCTCTCTCTTTCTGTACACTGATGAGCCAAAACATTACAGCCAGAGACAGATAAAGCAAATACCGATGATTATTACCGATAATAACAGCGCATGTTAAGCTCTGGGATATATCAGATGGCAAGTGAACAGTAAGTTCTTGTAGTTGACGTGTTGGAGCTGGGAGAAATGTCCAGGAGTAAAAACCTGACACTTAAACAAGGAACAAATGTGGGGTGGGGTGCTCCCAGTGATCAGTGTGGGCTATCTATCGAGGATCCGAGGAGGGACAAACCACCAGTCGGAAACAGGGTGACTCAACAAGAAAGCACCGAATCCTATCCCTTCTGGTCCAAATGGACACCGGAGCTATTGTGGTACTAGTCCCAGAAAATTGTAATGCTGGTTAAGGGAGGAATGTGTCACAACACACAGTGAAGTGCTCACCAACGTCGAACAGTGGTCATGCAAGCTTTGGAACTGGAGCTTGGGCCAAGAAAAGTAGGGTACATGCTCACCAGATGGCACCAGGATACACTGTGAGATGTAGACAAGCTGGTGCCCAGAGTTTCTGTTTGGAAACCCCACTCTGCCCGGTAATGCAGGCACATGGCTCCTAAGCACCATTGTGGAGCAGGTACACCACTTCATGGCAATGGTATGCCTAGGTGGCAGTGGCTTCTATCAGCAGGACAATGCGTGTGTGTGTGTGTGTGTGTGTGTGTGTGTGTGTGTGTGTGTGTGTGTGTGTGTGCTCTATGATGGACTGGTGCCCTGTGTAGCTGGATAGGCCCCGGTCCCTCACTCCATACGACCCTGTATTGGATTAAGCAGGTTTGGGAGTGAGTGAGCAGAGTTGATTTATATTCAACTGGCAACTCAGTTTACCCCATTAAACACTGCAGATCAACTAACTGTGTATTACTGTTTTGAACAAAATGTGTGACTTTACACCTGGAATAGATTCATTTATCGGTATTATTATTATTATTATTATTATTATTATTATTATTATTATTATTATTATCAAACTTCTTTTTATTATTATAGCTACTGTTGTTCTTGTCGTCATATATTATTATTATTATTATTATTATTAAAGTAAATATAATGATCGATTATTATTGTTATGATATGTTGTTATATTGTTATTATTATTATTATTATTATTATTATTATTATTATTATTATTATTAATGTTGTTATTGTTATTATTTTTATTGTGATATTAATAATAATGATAACAAAAACGTTATTATTACTATTATTATTATTATTATTATTGTTATTAAAGTTATTGTTATTATTATTGTTGCTATTATTATTAATCAACCAATCAATCAATCATTTATTCAATAATAATAATAATAATAATAATAATAATAATAATAATAATAATAATAATATATGATGTCAACAACAACAGTAAAAAAAAGAAGTTTGATAATAATAATAATAATAATAATAATAATAATAATAACAACAACAATAATAATAATAATTATTATTATTATTATTATTATTATTATTGTTGTTGTTATTATTATTATTATTATTATTATTATGATTATTATTATCAAACTTCTTTTTATTATTATAGCTACTGTTGTTCTTGTCGTCATATATTATTATTATTATTATTATTATTATTATTATTATTATTATTATTATTATTGAATAAATGATTAAGTGCCAGGTCGTGACCTGTAATGTCGTGTCTCACGTTTCCTCTATTAGATCCACGAGCTCTTCATCATTAGCCTATTAATAACCAGCGTACGACAGGCCACGCAAGTGTGACGTTTTACTGCAGCGGACTGTACAGACAGAGTTACGTTTTACCTCAAATAATGTAATGAAGCTCATTTAGTTTTGCCTCTGCGGACAGAAGTACCTGGTGTGTGTGTTTGGGGTTTATTTAACAGATAATTAAGAGTATATATAGCCTATGTATGAATGTTATAGAGGATTATTCGACTATTGGTTATAAGTTCAAAAATAAAGAATACAGATTTATTTAAAGGAAATAGCATCTAAAGAAATGTAACCAAAGGTAATAAAAATGATTCACGGTTTTAAGAGCTTGTGTTTTATATAAATAGAATAAATGAATTGTTTAAACCTCCTAAAGACTGTGAATTCGATATCTATAGTTTATTCGATGTTATAATATTTTAAAATTACACCCTACCATTTTTTTTTATCTCTATACACTTTAAAACTCCTAAAATCAATAACCATGTAGTAATTGTGGATAATGCGTATGTTTATATTTTGATTTTACTTTCATTTTTCATTCTTCATACTTCTTTGATGGTAATGTTGAGCTTTTTCGTGTTTAACCAACAAAAACGGTTTAGAAAAGAAAAAGCAAAAAAAGCAAGTGAATGAAATAAAGACCCGAGTGTGTGCAAACAAAACCGAGAGAGTCAAAAGCGATGTCTCTCTCCCTCTCTCTGGGTTGATTGTGGAGGTACAAAAAGCGAGCAGATGGGCTTTTGGAGCTCATCTTTTCTCTCTGCGGCGCCATGCAGACCAAAAACACCAACACTCAGTTCAGCTCTCTCTCTCTCTCTCTCTCTCTATTAGACATTTCTCCTCTGAATAATAGCTCGATTCCTTCCTGATGATGTGAACTGTGTTTGTTTTTCTTTCATTCTTAATTTCCACAGGGCAAAATCACGAAGGAAGTGATTAACGTTACATAACGGAGGATTTGGGGCCAGAAATGTTCGTCTACTGATTATTTTCCTCCGATTTGCTGTGGCTTATTGTGCTAAGTGCATATAAAATAAATCCAGAAAGTGTTTTTATTCAAATGGCGATTATGTTCAGTATTAACTATACAAGTATATTAACATAACATGCAATAATCTTTTTTGGTCGTTTAAAAAAACAGGCACCAGAGTCTGTCAGGTGTTTGCAAACGTATTGGTAAAAACGTTATGTTTAATATTGTTGTAATATATTACCATATTTATAGAAACATAGAATCATATAACAAGGGGCAATTATCAGTTATAACGTATGTTATCTCTTTAAATAAGATGTAAGTTACAGGAGGAAAAAATGAATGGAAAACTTTGACAATAGGCTACAGGCTGTTCGAAAGCATTTTGTCGGGTGAAGAAGTTTTGACTTTTTCCAGATAATCTATTTATTTATTTATTCATTAAGTGTTAGAGCCGAATTGATTTGTTACTGGTTGCTTACATTTGCATTTATACGTTATAGGAGCTTTTATAGGAGCATTAATTCGTACAAGAACTCATCTATAACCATAATAAAAAGCCTTTTGGTTGTTTGTGGAGCTGCATGATGTTCCAATACGAATTGTAGCTCATCAACCTATTTGGTCCAACTATAGAAACAAAATCATGCCACATTACTTTATTCACGACGTCACTAAATAATCCTTATAAGCTATTGACCTGCATCTGTTGCAAATTGCGTAAACTTCGTTTTTTTTTTGTTATTGCGTTCTTTGTTGTTATTTGTTTATTATTTGTTGTCCGCACGAAGGAGCCATTGTGGCTGGATTGTGGCTCAGGTTTGGGATGAGCTCGGATCAGAAGGGTGCTGTGTGGATCCTGGCGTGCTGAGCAGGAGCCGGATTACAAGTTGTCATACAAAGGAATGCAAAGTGGCAGCCAAAGCATCGCGCGGCATTTCTGCACATCCCTGCCGTCCTTCTTCTCTCTCCCGGGCCTCATGACCGTGGAGTGCAGGGTCTGAAGGGGCGCACTGTGTTCAGCACGCAACCGATGGATTAGGCGCAGCCAAATCCTGCACATTTGCATTTTATTGGAATCCAATCGACTGAAGGGTGAGAGAGCAAGGGCAAAGTCCTTCACTGCGAGCTCGAGCTTCTCTACAGGGAGCAGAGACCAACGTCCTGCATCAGTCAAACCCAAAGCATCCTTCAGTCCCAAATCAGCCCTCCATCCGCTTCTCCACCCTTCATTTTTGTATATAGAGATGTGTTTATGTATGCATACTTAAGATGTACGTATATATATAGTTTTAGATATAAAATTTAAATTGCTGTATGTATGTGTGCTTTTAGATGTATTTATGTAGATGTATTTATGTATGTATTAGTTTAGATGTATTTATATACATGTATTTATCTATGCATTGTTTGAGATGTGTTTGTATATAAATATATTTAAATATAGATGTATTTAGGTATGTATGCTAGATATATTTATATATGTGTGTCTTTAGAATAGATATGCATGCTTTCACAGGTGTTTATGTTGTAGATGTTTTTTGGTATGTAGGCATTAGATTTATTTTAAATAGTTTGGATCGGACATGTATTATCATAATAGTTATTGTTCCTTGCGGACGATTTTTACCTTTCATGTAGAGAAACAGAAAACGGATTCTAACGCTTAAAGCCGGAGAGAGGAGAGAGCGAGAGAGAGCGATGGAGAGGGAGAGGAGAGAGCCGCGTTGCCCTTGGTTTTTTTCTTTTTTTTCTTTTTTTTTTTTTTTTTTTTTTTTTGGGCCCCCTCGCTTTCTTTTTCCTTTTTTTTCCTGTTCCTCCTTCCCTCTTTCCCTTGTTTTTCTCTCTTCCCTCTCTTTCCTTCGTTTTTCCCTCGTCCCTCGGGGGGGGGGGGGACTCCCTCTTCTCCTGAGAGAGAGAGAGAGAGAGAGAGAGAGAGAGAGAGAGAGAGAGAGAGAGAGAGAGAGAGAGAGAGATTTATACAAATAAGAGTCCAGCAAATTCGTTATAGGTTTATTTAAGGAACGCGCAGGATTAAGATCAGGGTGCGGAAGCGGATTAAATCATAGCATTTTCAGGTCTTAATTCGATTGAAATGCACTGCATCATCCCTCACTGATTGGAATAATTGAATTGGGCTCGAGCTCAGGTTTGATCATGTCCTCACCTCACCTGTTTAGTTTATAAAGTGCGTCTGTAACCGAGGAATCTGACTGCATGCAGCACACTGACGTCTCCCGTGGTTCTGAGCCGCTGTGGTTTATTTTACGGGTGACTTTCTGATTTGTAGCTGATTTTTTAGATTAAGGAAATTCTACACAGCTTCCAGATCCGACAACTGCATTCAATACTGCCTCCTAGCGGCGCGGTAAGGCACTGCAGCAGAGTGAAGCCGGACCGAACCATCGTTCATACAATAGCAATGGTTTTTCACTGTTTAAGCCGCTGTTTCCTGGTCGGGGTCGCGGGGTTATCCGGATCCCATCCCGGAGATCACAGGGCTCAGTAAGCGTGCGCTTTCTTTTTTGTCTCTCCTTTCTGTTTTGCTCTTTGTATTTCCAGTATCTCATTTTCCTACATATTTATTTCCTCTCCCTTCCCTCCTTTCCCTTATTTTCTCGCTTCAAATAAAGCACAGTATTCTTTTTCTCAAGCTCCTCTTCTATTTTTCATCCCTTTCTTTTTTTTGGCAATTCGACTCGTTTTTTTTAACGATTCTGTTCTTCTACAGTTTCTCCTTATTCTCTTTTAATTTCTATTTTTGCCTCTATTCTTTTTCTCTTTTCAATAACAATAATAAAAAAAAGTACTAATAATAATAATTTTCTCTTCTTTTCTTTTTCATTTCATTTCATCTTTTGTTTTCTGGTGTTTTATTGTGTATTATTATTATTATTATTATTATTACTATTATTATTATTCATTTTATTTGTCACTGACATTTTTATACGTATTTATATGTATTTTTCACATTTTCTTTATCCGTCATATTTTTCTTTTCCCCATTTTCAAGTATTTTCTTATGTCTGTCTGTATACTGCAATTATTATTATTATTATTATTATTATTATTACTATTATTATTATTATTATTATTATTATTATAATTTTCTGTTCTGTTTCACTGACTTTTCCATCCCTTTTCTTTTCTGTCCTTTTCTGTTTTCCAGCTTGTGTATTTTTCCTATTTTCTTTCTTTAATTTTTTTCAAATATTTTTCTACTGTATCTAATACATAATAATAATAATAATAATAATAATAATAACAATAATAATAATAATAATAATAATAATAATAATAATAATAACAATAATAACAATGTTCTCACGACAGTGGCGCAAATGTGTTCTGGATTCGTAATTAATTTTTTCGACATTACATTTCTTAATAAACATAAATCACAGTAATCGTATTGTTTATAATCGTAATAAGCAAATAATCAAATCAGTTTCTAACCAGACATGCCATATCTGTTAACTCTTTCAGTTATAGTATGAATCTGAACCAGTTTCTCGTGGCTTTGTCTCTTTCTCTTCAGAAAAAAAGTCATTAAGCGTTTACTTTTGTGTAGAATTTAGTTTAATAAACGAAATGTTAAAAACGTATGTTACGCGATGACGTCATACTTTGCAACTAGATGATATCGAGAATAAAATAAACAAACAAATAGAACCAAATAAACCGTTCGAAAAAGAAACACGAGCGGTGGTGGCGGTGTGTGTGTGTGTGTGTGTGTGTGTGTGTGTGTGTGTGTGTGGTTTTTCAGCTGACTCCAGCACGTCGTTAACCTCTGCAGTGTTTACTTCTCTCCCTCTGTGTGTGTTAATTAAAGAACAACAGCATCAGGAGGAGAGTCTGTGCCAGCTCGTTTTATTCCTGATCCTCCATCCATATATTCCTCCTCCTCCTCTTCATGTGCGGGTACAGTTTTATTGAAATAATGTCACATGATGAGGGATGGTTTACTGCTCCCTGCTCGCCTTGATTGCTCTGCTCATAACTTTTTAACAGAGCACATGATGTTCTAACACCGAAGTGCTTTGGTTACACATGGGAGCGAGATCCACGTGTAGCCTATATTATGTAGTCTACATAATATAGGTTACACGTCGATCTCGCTCCCATGTGTAACCAAAGCACTTCGGTGTTAGAACATCATGTGCTCTGTTCTAATTCATATATATATATATGAATTAGATCAATTGTTTCGGGGTTTATTGGTTTAAAAAAAGCTATGAAAACAAAGCTCTTAGTTGGAGAAAAGATATATTTCTGCACATACATGCAGCATAAAGTGTATTGTGTCCATATATGGGAATGTGCACATCATATGTCCATATATGGGAATAAGGGTGTGTTATTATTCCATATTTGGGAAGCTAGCTTATCAAGCGGCCTTCTGGCAAGGTTGGGCATCACGTATAGCCAAGACAGTCTAAGGGAGGAGAGTCTGGACAGGGGATCACCCACAATACAAACTCCTGTTGGTCCTGTAATGGACTGCAGTCCTATCTGGGGCGTGCTTGTGTCTGCACCTTTTGTTCTCTGGGGATGGATGTCAGATCTCTCAGGCACAGCACAGATAAAAGAGGTGGGGGATCCTGCTTCTCGGGGAGTTTTTCCTTGCCACTGTTTCAGTTGGGGTCTAGACTCAGCTGTTTCTCTAGGTGCTTTGTGACAAAGTCTATATTCTATATTCTAATCTATATATGGACTGTGGTAGCTTAGTGGTTAAGATACTGGACTATGGACCAGAAGGTCCAGGGTTCAAATCTCACCTCTGCCAAGCTGCCACTGTTGGGTCCTTGAGCAAGACCCTTAACCCACAATTGCTTGGATTGTAAGACTGTACCAATTGTAAGTTGCTCTGGATAAGGGCGTCTGCTAAATGCTGTAAATGTGAATGGAAATGTGTATTTATTTAAGTGCTGTTTAACGACCATCTGATCGACATCCGTTCACTTTAATGACCGAGATATTAAAAATTATAATAAATCATAATAGGAAATAAATTCTGTCTTTTGCCTTCTCTGTCACTGTTGTATACTTCTAATCAATGCTGCAGATTCACAAGGAGAGGTGGGAGTTTAAGAGTGGAAGTCTCAAGAGCTCACTTGCTCATTAGCTCATGTTTGTTCTAGAGATTGTTCTCACTCGGTTGATGTGTTTAGAGACTTTTTTGTGCAAGTGTGGATGACTTTCCTCTACTTATTTGTACCAAACTATAAATGGTGTTTATAAGTGTATGTACCTGTCCTATTGTAAGTAGTACTCCTCCCCTCCACTACCTGTATATTCTCTCTAACCTATAACTATATAAACTGGTTCACATTCACTTGCTGAGTCTCTGGTTCATCCGGCTGATCTTCCATGCTGTTCCAAATACTGTCTGTCAATGCATGTTTGGCTTCTTTCAAACAAATATACAATATATACAGTACTGTGCAAAAGTCTTAGACCACCATTACATTTGTTGTTTTAGCAATATTATAATGAGCATATACAACATATTGTTGATGATAATTCATTCCATAATTCTTTCCTATCTTTATGAGCTTTATCATATATTAGCCTTGTAGCCCTGTTCCCCTTTCGAAAAAGTGGTTTCTTGGCTGCTACCCTTCCAAAAAGACCATTCCTGATCAAGCTTCCCTAGTCTGTAGAAGGGCTATTGTGTAAGGGGAGGTCACACTAAATACTTATCTAGTCTATAGAACAATAGCATGTCTTGCCCCTTTTTAGGGGTGTTTTTTTGCTGTTGTTGTTTTCTTAATGAAAGTTTATCTCTGATAAGCAGAAAAATGTTAAAACCATAGAAAGTAATAATAGTTTACTGTAAAAAAACAGTTAGCAGTCCCTTTTTCCTTGCCAATGATATGATCCAAGTGATGACTTTGTGGCTCTCAGGTTCAGCATTCATGGGTGTTTTCTCAGATTTGTTGGTGTCTTTCCAGTCACAGTGTTTCCCCTACCGAAAAGTTTGGTGTTCTTCCTTCCTTCTTCCGTCGAACTGAAATTCAGTAGTCCAAAATTATTTAAAAATGAACAGTTTTCTGTTTAAAAACACACAGCGCTCAGCACCCCTAATGATCCTAGAAACGCCCCTGTTATAGGAGCTGTTTTTGTCTGATTTTTCTGTTTTTTAATACAAAGTTTCTGTATTTTCTGGTTGTAGTCTAATAAAGAAACAGATACATAATTTATATGGTCATTATACCATACAGCTAAACTAAACTATGCTATATCTAATCTAATGGTGGCCTGAGACTTTTGCACAGTACTGTACGTATTGTTTGCACGCAGTATTCTTGTGAAAATACCCTTTGTATTTACATTACAGTAGCCTAATAAGACTATTTGACTATTAATGTCTGGTCAACGTTCATTTCGGTCAGCGACCTGTTTCACAGATCGTTAAACTTCGATAGCCTGTATAGTTTGACGAATAAAACTGAACTGAAGTGAACAGTCTCAGATTTTAGGTTAGAAAAGCAGCTTTTTACCTAAGTTTAGTTTATATAACTTATTTTAACTACATTTAAATAAAGGTGAGCAAACAAACACGATGCATATAAAGTTTCTTTGGGTCTACACACTCATCAGACCTCACGCAGTTGGCGTCTGTTGAAACTCTCGCCCAAACGCACAGCGCTGCTGCTCCCGATGGACTCTAGAAATTCTCCTACATGGCCTTTGCAACAATAGGAAGTCAGTCAGTCAGTCAGTCAGTCAGTCGGCGGGCCGGTGAAGGACATTGACTATTCATGGCCCCTTGGCGGTCGAGGCAGGGAAATGTGTTATGATTTGTGTAGCGATGGAAAACAAATCTGGATGCGCCCAATTGCCTGAATGCTGCTAAGCGCCTGCGCGTTTGACTGACAGTCTAAGATCGCGCGCATTATGCAAACTCGGTGCAATTTGCTCTCATTGTCTTTCCCGCACACTTGTTGCTGAGTGCGACCCCATTCTGACACACTCGTCCACCCGTGCGGCGCCGTACCGCTCCATAAAGTGCTTAAACAAACAGAATTTGCCTTATTAAACGCAATTATGAATCCTACTACGCTTTTGAATATGCATTTCCAAGGAGGCCGCATGTGCAAATGCTAAGCGAGCGCCGAGCGTCGCCTGGTAACCGCAACGCTTTGTGGGATGCAAATCAGGACGCGCAATCCGTCCTGCAATTCAGGATGATGACTGTCGCTCGGGTCCAAAATGGAGAGATACAGGTGGAAATTACAATGTGGCTCGACACCGTCTATCTTCTTTTCTTTCTCTCTTGCCGCTTCTGAATGGATCAATTTGCCTCTTTTTGCCCTTCCACTTAGGAGTCCCATAAAGCCGCGCTCACTTAGGGCCGAGCGGCGGCGAGAGAAGGTCAGTGTTATCCAAACACGACCATTGGGCCATTTGCTATAGCACCCTCCATGTGGAAAGGCAGCGAAATCAGGCCGTCACTTCAATCAGGCTCACGAGCACCGGCTGAATTCATAACGCTGCCAGCGGAGGAGGGAAATCAAACCGAGAGAGGAGAGAGAGAGAGCCAGAGAAAGAGAGAGTGAGATAGAGGAAGCGAGGCCGAGAGAGCCAGTTTAGGAGCCGCCGTTCGACTGTCGGTGTCAGTGGCTGCTGGTTTGCTTGCGCGCCTGTTTGTTTGCAAATGGAAACAAACAAGTGATTGTCGAAGGTGAGAAAATGGAGTGTGAGCAAAGCCAGCAGTTCACACAGACCTGTGTGTGTGTGTGTGTGTGTGTGTGTGTGTGTGTGTGTGTGTGTGACAGAGAGAGAGAGTGTGTGTTTACCAGCAGTCCATGAATGCTCGCTTTCCAGAACCTGCTTGTTTGTTTGCAGCCCATGTTTTCTGGTTTTAAATAGATCCGAATGGCTGCACAATCCTGCAGACTCCTGCCTGGTGAAGCAACTTGGAAATGGGTTGATATTTTTGCACCTCGGTCTGATACCAGTTCATCCTTTATTGTTTCAAACATCTTAAGTCTCAGAATGATAAAACACAAGTCACTCTCACCACCACCAGCAACTTATTCATACTGCTTAATAGCTTAATAAATGTAACAAACAAATAAATATCTGTTGGTAGCTGGATGCTATCTCGGCAAAACCAGCAGTGACAGAGCTAATGTTGTGGGACTAATATTCTTCCCTTCCTAGCTATGCTGTTTTGCTTAGTGCTGCCGGAGACTCGTGCTACATTCACGCAAATATGTTCTGGTAATAGCCTCTGCGTTCTTAACAACAACTAACTACGTATTCTGCTTTCTGTCCGACTTATTCTTCCAGCACCAGTTCCGGCTCCACTCAAGCTGTTTTTGAATCATCCGTTCCAGTCCTCATACCCTTACTCAGACCACATTTTATATGATTTTGTTCAATACTTTTACTTACTTAGTTTCTGTTTTTAAATTATTACTACAGACTTATTTCTTACATTTATCATCTACGCCACCGAAGAGGTCGGATTCCTTTTTGAGTCTTGGTTCTCCCAAGGTCTCTTCTTTATAATAACCTGTATGTTTTTCTTTTACAGTCCTCCCATTTTGTTTATACCAAAATTTGCACCAAAATAGCTCATTAAGGTCTGTAAGCACTCTCTTTTAACTGCAGACTAATGTGCATTTTTAGATTTATCTCTCTGACCTCATCTCTCGTCACATGTGATTGGAAGACGGATTTTCTTCCATGCATTTTACCTCTAAGCCGCCAACCTCGCCTCTCGCCCTCGCCAAGTTTAAAATGTGACAAATGTCCTGCCAGTAATGAAATTCTACCCCTCTAAGCCACCATGTTTCAGACTGTCAGTAGGTGGCACTTTAATCCTACTTTAAACTTGTAACCAGCCCCTGTCTGTTACAAGAGACTTATATAAGGAGGAGACCAGGCACTGGTTGAATATGAATGGGACTGCAGTACAGAAGCCCCGCCCGTCATTACAAAGAACCAATCGGCATATTAGTAAATGTATCTCAGAGGGGTGGCAAGTCCCAGCCCCTTTGCAGTGGCGGGATGCACATGCGCAGTAGCCAGAATAACCTTAAAAATGTTCATTTTTCGGTGTTATTTGAACCTGACAATGTGAGTAAGTTATGTTATTCTTGTCAGATTATACCAGTGATTCTAAATATGCATTTTAAACGTTAATTTCTCTTTCAGTTCTGGATATTGAGGTCTCTCTCCATTCAAAGAAGATAGGAGTCTGGTCTAAGTAGGGCTGGAAATAAATTGCCCAGTGGTGCCGGTGGAGATCACCAAGAGTTAAAAGATTTTCTATCTTATTGGACTTCATGCACAGAAAACACAGAAACAATCGTCAATCACGGACTAATTTCTTAGATTTGTGTAAATGAATAGAAGCTATACAGTGGGCCAAAAAAGATATCTAGTCCAGCCACTGATTGTGCAAGTTCTCCTACATTAGGAAGATGAGAGAGGTCTTGTAATTTCATAATAGCTACACTTCAACTATGAGAGAAAATGAGGGGGAAAAAAAAAATCCAGGAATCACATTGTAGGATTTTTAAAGACTTCAAATTGTAATCATGGTGAAAAATAAAATGTTTGGTCACTCACAAACAAGCAAGATTTTTTGGCTCTCTCACCAGCTTCTTTAAAAGCTCTTCTGTCCTCCACTCATTACCTGTATTAATGGCACCTGTTTTGCCTCGTTATCTGTATAAAAGACAACCTGTCCACAGCCTCAAACAGTCAGACTCCAAACTCAACCATGGCCAAGACCAAAGAGTTGTCGAAGGACACCAGGAAGAAAAGTGTAGACCTGCAAACCAGGCTGGGAAGAGTGAATCTACAATAGGCAAGCAGATTCGTGTGAATAAATCAACTGTGGGGGAGCAATTGTAAGAAAATGGAAGACATACAAGAACCATTGATGATCCCCCCGATCTGGGGCTCCATGACAAGATCTCATCCCATGGGGCAAAATGATCATGAGAACGGTGAGCTAAAATCCCAGAACTACACGGAGGGACCTATGAATGACCTGCAGAGAGCTGGGACCAAAGTAACAAAGGCTTACCATCAGTAACCCCACACTACGCTGAGAGGGACTCAGATCCTGCAGTGCCAGGCAATGCCCCCCTGCTTAAGCCAGTACATGTCCAGGCCCGTCTGAAGTTTGCCAGAGAGCATTGGAAGATGGAACGTGGCTGGGTCTTTTTTTTCCAGCATGACAATGATCCCAAACACAACCGCTCGGGCAACAAAGGAGTGGCTCCGTAAAAAGCATTTCAAGGTCCTGGAGTGGCCTAGCCAGTCTCCCAGACCTCAACCCCATAGAAAATTCCTTGTGGAGGGAGTTGAAAGTCCGTGTTGCCCCAAATCATCACTGCTCTAGAGGAGATCTGCATGGAGGAATGGCCAAAATAACCAGCTACAGTGTGTGCCAACTGGTGAAGACTTACAGGAAACATTTGACCTCTGTCATTGCCAACAAAGGTTCTGTTACAAAGTATTGAGTTGAACTTTTGTTATTGACCAAATACTTATTTCCATGATTTACAAATCCTTTCTCATGATTTACAAATTACAATTCTTTAAAATCCTACAATGTGATTTCCTGGATTTTTTCCTCATTGTGTCTCTCATAGTTGAAGTGTAGCTATGATGAAAATTACAGACCTCTCTCATCTTTCTAAGTAGGAGAACTTTGCACAGTCAGTGGCTGACTAAATACTTTTTTGCCCCACTGTATGTTTATGTACATAGTATATTGTGATTGTACGATCACGAGGGCTGCTCAGTAACACACCTTATGTCAGCATCAGGTATGAACGTCACTCTGTCTATTTTTGTAACCTTGTTAAGTCGGCAAAACAAACAAAGCCCCCAGCTTGAAGCAGACGTGGGCGGAGATAATGAGTTTTAGACTGTATTCGTTTTAGAAATGCAAGTTACAAGACAAGAGATACAAAGGATATTTTTTTCTCAATGTTGAGGGATTCCATCGATCTGCGTCGACGGCCATATCCATAACAGGAGCCAGATCACAGGTGGAATCTCTTACGTTATATTTTGGGTTTTAGACCTATGGATGTGGATCAAAAAACTTAGTCTCTCTATCTGTGTGTGTATGTGTGTGTGTGTGTGGGGCTGTTTGCTCATTCGGCTGCTTCTGCCCTTTGATCACATCATAACGTCTTTATTATTACGACTTCTCCCATGATTCCTCCCATATGGTCCCCAATCAAACATGCACAGAGCAGCACCAGATCTGAAAGGAAGGTAAAGGAGGAGGCCATGTTTACAAAAAAAGGGAGAAATTGGAGGAAACTGGGACGGAGATGAAAGAACGAAAAGGAGATGTAGTGAGGCGGGAACAGAGGGGTGAAGTTTAGATTAGATCCTGCAGGAGAACCTTAGCATTCCTCATTGCGGTTTAAGAGCGCTGGACAAACAGCGCCTTTACGAGCCTATGTTGTAATCACTTGTTACCTTGACTGTCGCGGTTTTAACTGCGGCCCGGCCTTGGGGTTTCCTGGATACACCTGGATACACCTGGGGCGAGCGATAAAGGACTTAGCCTAATGGAGGTGCTCGTTCAGGTTAAACCTCTCAGTCTGTGTTTGTGTGTTCCTCTCACCTTCGTTTTGTCCTCACTTCAACTCCCGGGCGCCTGTGAACACACCCTTTTCCCATTGCAGGTCATTTCCATCATGATCGAGCAGGTGTCTGCCCAATGACTGATGGGAAAATATTTAATTTCGGAATGCATGTGTACTTCAGGATCTCATCCTACACCCTGACCTTAAAGTGTGTGTGAGGAGGGGTGTGTTTGCACTGCATGTATTTAGCTGCAGTTAGGCGAGCAGACGCCACACGCACATCAAAACACACACACACACACACACACACACACTTGCACATAAACTGTCCCATTAGCGTGTTCTTTGCCAGACCCATTTGACCTCCACCTTCTCCCTGACCTCAAAGGCGGTCCCGGGAGACATGAAGGCTACGCCGTGTGTGTGTGTGTGTGTGTGTATTAGTGTGTGTTAGTGTGCGTTTGCGAGCGTCGATGTCTGACTCGGAGCAAACACACATCCCGATGGTCAAACACACACATCCCCACTTTCTTTCCCCTCACCGTCTGCCTCCTCTCAGCCACCGTCTCCGTCTCCTCTTTGTCCTGCACGGCACGTAATCATCGATGGCAAAAATAAATGTTATATGAATAAACAGAGAAGGGATTTGTTCCCAAAACATGATTCCTCTCAGATCTGATGCATATCTCTGAAAACACAATGGATTAATCACTGCGGCTGCAGGGCTCAGTTACGTCACTTACCCAGATCCATACCATATATACAGTACGGTGCAAAAGTCTTAGGCCACCATTAGAGTTGTTGTTCTAGCAATGGTATAATGAGCATATGTAATTATTTGTCAGGATCTTTATTAGAATATAACCAGAAAATATATTTACATTTACAGCATTTAGCAGACGCCCTTATCCAGAGAGACTTACAATTGGTACAGTCTTACAATCCAAGCAATTGTGGGTTAAGGGTCTTGCTCAAGGACCCAACAGTGGCAGCTTGGCAGAGGTGGGATTTGAACTCTGAACCTTCTGGTCCATAGTCCAGCACCTTACCCGCTAGGCTACCACAGTCCAAATACAGCCGATTTGTATGCATTATGAAAAACCTGGGGACAAATCAGAAAAACAGCTTCTACAGGCTACAGTGGTGAGTATTTAGTGTTTCCTGCCCTTAGATTTGAGCAATAGCAGCAGAACCGGGAGCTTCAGAACCTTATATACATACCGACATATGGCCAAAAGTATTAGGACACAAACTCGCATGTGGCCAAAAGTATTGGAACACACACTCGCACATGGTCAAAAGCATTAGGACACAAACCCGCACATGGGCAAAAGTATTGGGACACAAACCCGCATGTGGCCAAAGTATTAAGTAACACACCCACACATGGCCAAAAGTATTTGGACACAAACCCGTACATGGCCAAAAGTATTAGGACACAAACCCACACATCGCCAAAAGTATTGGGACACAAACCCGCACATGGCCAAAAGTATTAGGACATACACTTGCACAAGGCCAAAAGTATTGGGACACAAACCTGCGTGTGGCCAAAAGTATTAGGACACACACCAGCACATGGCCAAAAGAATTAGGACACAAACCCGCACATGGCCAAAAGTATTGGGACACACACTTGCACATGGCCAGAAATATTAGGACACAGATCCACATGTGGCCAAAAGTATTGGGACACACACTCGCACATGGCCAAAAGTATTGGGACACACACTTGCACATGGCCAGAAATATTAGGACACAGATCCACATGTGGCCAAAAGTATTGGGACACACACTCGCACATGGCCAAAAGTATTAGGACACAGACCTGCACATGGCCAAAAGTATTAGGACGCACAGCCGCACGCGGCCAAAAGTATTAGGACACAGACCCACATTCTTTCTACTTGCCGCATTTCAAGCACTGTGGTAGTTCCTTCAGGAAATGCAGATGTAATTATTAAGTAAAACATGGTAATTAGAGTTCAGTACAGTACTGTTTACTGTAACATCATACGTCGTTACCGCCACGTCGTTACCGCCACAACATCCGGAATAAAAGTCAGATTCTTATTTCCTATAATTTACTATCATTTTTAAGACCTCGGCTACTAGAGGATGGACGTTAAACGGCGCTTACCTGTACATGATATCTCCAGCTGCCCATTTGTGTTGAGCGGGGAGCATAAAGGTGCTCTGAACAACAATGACGTCACCGATCACAGCCTACAAACAAGCCCAACATGATTAAAAATAGCCCATTCAGGAAGGAAATGTGTCAATCTGGCAACCGGGGCCTGATCTGAAGCCTCTCCTTCATTGAGCGAGAACAAAATGTGCCTGCTAATCTGTAAACCTTTTTAGCCCCATACCATTTCTGGGTCAAATGATGCCCGGGCCTGCTTTGTAGTGGGGAATAGAATCAAATATATGTTTATTAAAGGCAGAATTCATTACGGCGAGTATCTTTTGGATAAAGTCATATTTGTTATTTTCTCTCTTTTTCATCCCGGCTCTCTCTGTAGAGTAGCTTTCATGTGCGCGTAATTATCATGCATCATTATAGCCCGAATTGTCACGCCGGGACCATCAAAGCTCGCCATGTGTGTGTCCTCTCTCTCGCCTGCCAGAGGAGGCCAGTTTTTTTTTTTTTTCTTTTTTTTTCTTTTTTTTTTTCGGAGGCATAAATTGGGCCACGTCTGTTTTTGAGTGCACTCTCTCTCAAGCTGCCTGCAGTATCAAAGAGAGGGAGCGGAGCTCGCGCCGTGAAGTGGCCCTCGTCACGAGAGAATGAAGCGGTGAAACGTCGAGAAAACCTGTGAACCACAACGGGCTCACCTACACACAACTGCACACACATTCATTCACTTTTCTCCCTTTCAAACACACACACACTCATTGGCTAAATATTTATCTCATATAGTCATTTGCATAGGTGGGCCTTTGAGCTGCACGGATTGAGCGTGGTGCTCGTTTTTACAAGTTTAACCGCCAAATGTTTGGTTATTATGAAAATCCTGGTCCTGCTTATTGCTGTGTGTCATGTCTGCCTCTAAAGTTTTTTTATTTTTAATCCACTGGTAAAGTGTTTCTGTATTTTGGGTCTAAATAGCTTTAACACAGCCACCTTGCAGGGAAGCCGATCTATGCAGAAGGATCTTCTTATTTATTTATTTGTTATAGTATATATATTTATGTATTTTGCTTGTTTCTTTCTTCCCTTCTTTTGTCCGTCAGTGCTTTTACACATCACATGAATTTTATTAAAAGATAAAAATGTGTGTGCCAGGGCAAGGAAGAAAGGCACAAAGAAAAGGGATTTTGAAGACAAAATAATAATTGCGAGAAAACTCATAAAAGGACTTTGAGACTCCATATACAAGCTGAACTGGCAGCATTGCATTTTATATACATTTTTTGAACACTGAATCTAACAACACACATTCATAATGAATATTAGTCAATCTCAGGCAACTTTATTTTTACATGGTTTTTCCTGTTACTGTTATTCTGTCTTATTGCTCTTTATATAAGAACAGAATGAATAAATACATAAAATGTACCCCACATGGCGTCCATACTAACAGCATTAGGACACTGAGGACATTCTAATGATTTACCAAAAATATTGTTTTTACAATCAACAAATAACATCTAAAAATTATTTTTGACAACGGATAGCAAGTTGAGATCGACCATCTCAGTCATAGTCACAATATTATCAAATAAACATGATAAAATAAGAGACAACTAAACTTTGATCGTCCCATGCACTTCAGAAAATCCGGATGACACAACTTAATAGAAAATAATTAATAATATTACAATTATCTTTTAACAAAGTCCCAAACCTTTTTAAGCAAGTAAAATGCCTCTGTGGTTCAGATGAGGACAGAGAACAGAGGACAAAGGAACATGAAGGTGAAAGCACCGGGTATTTACTCAGCCTTGTGCCAAGTATGAAAAGGCTGCCAGTGGAGAGGCAGACTGAAAATACAGGAGCTGCGTCATGAGGTGCAGAAGCAACGCTGATAACTCAGTGCAGTTTTTGTCGCCGGCAAACGTTCATGAAAATCAGACATAGTGCGACTAACATAGCATCTCATTTTCGACTTCTGAAAAATTAAGTTTGGTGAGGAAGATACTAAAGCCTGAATTCATTTACCATCATCCCAATAAACTGAAAAAAGATCACATTTGGGGTGTAACACCCTTTACTTTGACACCTACCTAAACAATGTTCCACACCAAGTACACCCTCATGGTCATGGGATTCCCTAATATGAGTGGTCTCAGGATAATGCGCCCTGCCACACTGCAAACATCGTTCTGGAATTGTTTGAAAAAAGATCTCCAGTTTCTCTTAATCTGAACAAGCGTCTGTGGGATGTGCTGGACAAACAAGTCATTTAATGTGCAAATTGTATTTTGACAAACTCAGAGCACCTCAGAGCAGACAAAGCCTCCCACAATCCCTGTAATGTTTGACGCCCCCCTTGGGGGGAGGGATGGATGGGGGTGGGTTGACCCCAGGTTGGGAACCATGGGTTCATGGGCTCCATTTACATTTACAGCATTTAGCAGACGCCCTTATCCAGAGCGACTTACAATTGGTACAGTCTTACAATCCAAGCAATTGTGGGTTAAGGACCTTGCTCAAGGACCCAACAGTGGCAGCTTGGCAGAGGTGGGATTTGAACCCTGGATCTCCTGGTCCATAGTCCAGTACCTTACCCGCTAGGCTACCACAGTCCTCAGGCTCCATGGAACACTTTAAGAATTCAGAGTCTTTTGGAGTCCATTAGGCAGGTGGTTGTGATGATATGATCGGTGTATATACTGTACGAAGGTGTTTACAGGATTTTGACTCCATCTACCAAAAGAGCTGTTCAAGACAAGAAAATCCAAACAAAAATCATTTTCCGAAGGCTTTTAGAATTAATATCCGTACAGTTTTTGTAAATGCTGTGAGCAACAGCGCATCTGCTAATGATTGTGTTAAACGTTTCTTACACAGCAGTCCCCATTGAGACGAGCCCTTGTGTTTGAACGCTGATCTGCCCCGTCCGGGTGAGGTGTTGAGTCTTAACCTTGAAGTCGACCCCCTTCCAAAACACACAGAGCGGGTGCAGTACGCGGGGGTCCGGAATGTGTGTGGCCAAAGGCGAGGCTTTGCCACTTTATATGCTTTAACATGGCCGGCAAATCCGGCGCGGTTAAACAAACTTAACCTTCATCTTTAAAATGGCGCCACTCGAAAGGGCGCAAAACGACTTGTGCAAGTAATTAGGGCCCGACAGGGGAGAAGCCAGACGGGCAGAGAGAGGGCCAGGAGAGGAATAGGGCACCCATCGTTTAAGGGGACGGAGCATCCGTAATGAGTTTGCTCAGAAATTGATTTTTCGGGCGGTAATCTTTTATTTATATGCAGCCCGCGCTCCATCCTGCACGCGTCGGAGGGGTCACGCCGGCCTGATCCCTCGCACGCCGCCCCAAAGCCCAGGGAAAATGGTATTTTAGCGAAGGCAAACATTGTCCTGTCTCAGCTTAGCGTCCAGAATAGCTGTTTGCTTTAAAAGTTGCTCCAGCTCACCCTCCGTTCCCATAGCAACCGTCCCTGATTGAGCTAGCCTACGTGTCATTTCCAGCACTACCAAGTGTGTGTGTGTGTGTGTGTGTGTGTGTGTGTGTGTGTGTGTGTGTGTGTGTGTGTGTGTGTGTGTGTGTGTGT